>JARJEC010009166.1:0-17156 GCA_030264575.1 Tachinus sp. AB-2021 | reverse complement strand
TATATATATATATATATATTATACCATACTCCAAGTGAAACTAAAATCAAAAGGACCTGGATCAGTTCTTTGCATTTGACATAAGACAACTGTATTAAACGAAAATAACTTAACAAATCACATAATTCAGTTATGAATTATTCAGATTATGAACGAGAGAGAAATGAAGAGACGATTAGAATCGTGCCTTTATCTGAAAATGGTCATTTTGAACATTTGCATTGATATTGTGTGATTATTTTTATGGTTGCTATTTGTAGTTAAAGAATAAAAAAATGTAATAGCGCTGTATTCATTTATGAATGGTAGTTATTACATTATTTCGAAATCGAACAAAAAGTTAAAATAATAGTTAATATAAAAAAAAGAAGAAATTAGCGGCAGAATACGTTCCCGAAATGATTTACCGTGTTTAAGAAACAGCCAGTATGTTTCTTCTCGTGCTCAAAAATAATACTTAAAATCCATAACGTTCCGCAGTTAAGTGATATATATGTATCATAAAATTGCATAAAATGATATATGGCGTTGCATTAAGATAATTAACCATTAGTGATAATTAAGATGTAACTGCGTAAATGTTCTAGTTTTTAATAATTAAATAAAAACGATCAAAAATAGAACATAAAAAACGTGATAGCGCATGATGATCATGTTGTTCTTTTATACCATATATAAAAAAGAAAAGAAAATAAGAAAACCTATGTTTACATTAACAATAAAATTTACAATTCATTGCAATTAAAATAATGTTATTCCAATCTAATAATTATCTGCGAAATAAATTAAATAATAATTATGCGCATTGTAATTTTATTATTGCTGTACAGATTTGATCCAATTTTACTTTTTCTAGTCGATGACTGTATTTACTTATTTTTATAATAAAAATAATAATAAAAGAGTTATATTACAGAAAATAGAGGTTTGATGTGACAAAGAAGCGATAAGATAATAAAAGACGAGAAAAAAAAAACAGTTTCCATTAATTGAATCTTCTATTTTAAGTCAAAATAGCAAATTTTTCAATAGCGAAAGAAGAAACTATATTGTGTAAAAAGTGTCGTTTTAAAATAAAAAAAAGTATCTTATCATATAAACTGACTATCTTATGTAACAATCAACGAGAAACTAGAAAAATCAATATAAATTGTATAAATGAATAAAAATATAAAGGCCATGTGTTTTTTTATAGAATTATGATTCTCTTGGCTATTTCCCTCTATAATTATAAATCACCTAATCCAATCATATCAAGCCAATTTTAAATTTTTAACAAATCAAATTCCACTTACAGTGGCAAACTGAGCTTGATGAATTAATCAATATCTGTCAGTGTTAGATACATAACTCCATCAATGTACACAAATCGGATTAATATCTGTCGTATCCGATATTTTTAGCAAATTTAATCGACAATTTGCTTACGAAATAGTTCACAAAATATATTCCGTGCAATGATAATCATTCGGAAAAGTTTGCACTCAAAATATGGTTGCCCTTAAGAAACCGCATTCATTCATTTTAATTGTGATTTGATTGACAAAGTGCACTCGACGCTGTGCGTGATGAGCAGTTTTGGTCCAATTACAATCAAAATAAATTAATGCAGTTTGAGGCTACTACATTATTCCAGCAAATTTTTTGATAATTTTTAATGCACTATTATATTACAATTGATTAATATATTTGTAGTTCATCAAAGAATCAAAATCTATATCATTTTAAAAATCGACCAATAGGATTGATTTATAGTGATTAATATACTTTTATTTCATCAACCAATTAGAATCCGTATAATTAAAAAAATCGACCAATATGATTGATGTACAATGATAAAACCATGAATAAATGATCAAACATGGATTATTTCCCTATAGATTATAAGCCAACCAATGTCATTAGTATTCAAATTTCAACCAATGAAATCAAAACTTTCTCAATTAAACTGCTTGCTGCACTTAGTTGTGAATATTTGATTAAACCACCAGCAGTTTTTTACAATGCTATAGCAATCGTAATGCATTGTAAAAAGAGGATGTTTAATTACGCTCAATGATAATTCATTTGTTATATAATGTTAAATGTCAAAACAGTTTAGGTTGAGTAATAATATTATTATTTCGGAAATAATATAGACATAAATTTTCGAGAATGTATTGCAAAGCAGTTGAATTGTGCATATTTGATAATAAAAGCCCCAAGATTCAAGTCTGAGCACAGCAGCAGACGGCAACGCAGCGATCTGGATGATTCGTTTGAACTGCAATTCTCATTGCAATTAATGTAAAATATTTGAATCTCCGGATTCAAATAATTCAAATCTACAATACTAATAGAAATATAAGTATAACTAAAATTTTTTTTCAGGTTCCTGCAATGGCCCCAACTAAGGGGCTTTTGGAAGAGTCGCAAGACTAAAAGTCTTCCTGGCGCATCTACTGACGAGGGGATAGAGTCCATCTACAAAACCTTAACGGAGGGATTGATGGCATCAGCCGTCAAAACCGACCAGGAAACCGCCAACGACTCCCAGGAAGCCACCAAGGAACCAACGCACTCGCCGTTGGACGGGACCGACACCCAGGAATCCCTGAAACGGCGAGCCGATTCCTCACTCGACTCCCCAACGTCCACTCCTCCTTCACCCGACGAGTCAAACATCGAAGATGACTCCAACGATGCCGCATCGATCACCTCGACGGTAAAATCTATGGATTACGACACCACCGGTGAGGACGATGGATCTTTCACCAGGGTGGAAGGACGCCGTCCAAGAAAAATGAGGAAGGAAACGGGTTACTTCCCACCTCTTCTAACTATTAGCCCAAACCAAACACCAATAAACCGGCCATATGTCAACACGCCGTGATCCCCCGCCCCTTCAGGGTACCAACAGCCGCCCACCCCCGATCGTGCTCCGGGATAAAAAAGCGTACCCGGCTCTCTCCACGGCCTTCAAAGATTTGAAGGTCACTATTCTCAAAGCCACTAACACCGCTGAAGGCATACGCCTACAGCCGGGCAAAATGTCCGACTACTCCCTTGCAAGAGAATATTACGTGAAACGAAATATTCACGTTTACACTTTTCAGACCGCTGAGGAAAAAATCCTCAAGGTCATTATCCGCGATTTCCTTGACTGCTTCACTACCGAAGAGGCAAAAGCAGAATTTTCCGACCTGGGCTTTGGCCCAGGTTGATCGGCCTGTCATATGGGAAACTCTCGCCACCATTTTCCAATGCTTTATGTGCAATTGCACAAAACTCCTTCTTCAAAGCACCAAATCCCCTTAGTCGGCGTAAAATGCGCAGTCCCCCACTCCACACCTGAATCCGACCGCACAGCAAGCACAGAGGAACCACCAAAGTATGCCCTCTGTAATGCCGCCCACACTGCCAACTACAAAGGCTGTCAGGTCTACAAAAGACTAAAGGCACGCCAACCGCCCAAACCCAAACGCTATATTAATAGCAATAACCCCAAAACCGCCGCCCAAACGCAACAACCTCCGGCCTCAGCCCCGTGCCAGTCCCAAACTAGAGAGAATACAACGTTCTCCCAAGCCACATCACCGAGCACTTCTGATCCGTACCTGTCAGAAGCAATCAAACATATTAGACTAAACCTGGCAGCAGCCGTAGAGGCCAAATTCACCAGTGTCCTCCTTCAATCTATCAAAATGATATAACGCGGCTCCATCTTGCCACATCTAAACCTGTAAGGTTGGCGCATAGCGCAACTGCACTAATGCAACAATGTTGCGAGCGCCGAGGAGGTTGTTTAGTCGGTATGTCCCGAAAGAGAAGAATCCGATACTACCGCACTAAAGCGGTGCTTATCAAAAGTTTTTCCTACTTAAATAAAAAAGAAATCGGGCATTTAATGCAAATTTGCACTCTTCGTTGCCATACAATACGTTCCCTCAAATTAACCTACAAAACTCAGTGGTCTCGAGATTTATCCTGTGATTAAACTGCACATACGCGGCTGATTTAGTGATACCAATGTCATTTAAAATCAATCTGACAATTATCTTGTACTTTTACACAAAAAATGTAAAAACATTGCAGGATTTAGTAAGTAACACACATATAATCATATATTAATTGGTTGCAATACACACAAGGTAATTAAATACTCCCAAGTAACGTTATTTTTTTAATTAGTATTAATACAATGTAATATAATAATACCATTTTTATTACTATTATTTTATGCCTTTTGTTTGTTACCATCCAAGACGTAATATGATAATAAAATTCTAAAACCATATATCGCATCACTTTTACTAAATTACACATTAAAGGGCCGGTCATTCACATACAGATTAGTGTAGTTGCGGTGCAGAGGAGTATATCAATTAGTGTGGTCGCATTGCATTGACTTAGCATAAACGCAAAAAGTCATGTCAAATTTAAACTACCAAAAGGATCAGATTAATTTGATATCATGTACGGTACTTACTTAAATGAACTGAACAAATGTTGTTATCGATTTCAATCAAATTCACAAATATCTTTCGACATTTATAAAGTATATTGACAAAGATGATGATTTTTGAATTACCGATAATAGTTTCGTCGTATAGGCCGTATTTCATTGGCCGTTGCATCGGAGCGTCGTAGTGGAGTAAAGAAAATTTGGACCTTAGCTTTGGCACTCCAATACAACTGCACTAATATGAATGTGAACAGATACATTTGTTTACATTATTTATACATTATACACAACCATTGCACTGCAACTGCACTAAACTGCTTGTGAATGATACTTAATTTACATTAATCGGTAATAGAACCCAGTGGGTTGGTTTATTACTATTTATTATGCAATGTTAAGATCAAGTTAAGCTTAAGAAGTTTGAATGTATTTGTCAAAAGTCCCCAATACAAGTGTAGAAATGCATATTTTGAAAAAATAATTAATTAAGTTTCTTTTTATGAGAGAAAATCAAAAGCTAATAGAAAACGTTTTTAAGATAGACAAAAATGAAAAATAAAACCCACATGATCAGTGTCAGTTAGTACAAAACTCTCAAAAACATGAAAAAAAGAGTGCAAAGCAGACCGATTGGATCCATCTGTACGGATTTTTATACTATCCTCTACCGACCAGTGCCAACTTTTGCTAGACTTATTCAATTTATAATGTTACTTTTTAACTTAAATAAAGAAACTGATAGCGGAAAAATATTGGTGGTCGATACATTTTAGTACTATTGCGACCTCTAGTTTATTATAGATTTTAAAAAAATATATTTTTTACAAAAAATTTTGCTTGTGTCAATACCAATATAGGTTTCTTTAAATATACCATTTAATGATCTACTTAGCGCCTTTCAATATTATCAAAATTTAAAAAGTGCGATAATTCTAAAACTAGTAAAAGTATAAGTTTTTTATTGTGCATAGGTTTTTTACCTCCGAAGGATATAAATCAGCAAATGTTGTCAAAGCTTTTCTTTATTGGTACATCTAGATAAAATTGAATTATTGTTAAATGATGTTGAAGATGATGTTTCCTTGTGTACTTAAGAGAAGCGTTATTAAAGCGTGCATTAACGTGCGATAAATTATGGGGTGTTGGTTTATGTCGAATGGAATTGTCATGTTGTTCGCAAAGAATGCCTCATCCGAGCGTTGTTGGTCGGCTGTCTACATGGTGCGGTTGTGTGTATTGCCCGCATGCCGAACGGATTGAGCGATGCTAGTGATTTTTTTAAAATTAATGCCATCTTGTTAGTTTATATGAAGAAAGTAAACTGGCGTTGAAACTGTGTTATATTGTATTATCAAAATAAGGACAAAATATTACCTAGCATAGAAAAATTGCAAATAGTTGGTTTAATTAGGTACATAGAGAAATTTCTTTGAACGAATTTGCACAAAAACAGCTTTAAAAAAATTAGCATTATTATTATTATTATTATTTTGATAAAAATTTAAGAACATGGTAAAGATTTTTGAGCAAAAACACAAAAGAGATTACATACGACAAAATAGTTCCGTTAATTATAAAACAGTACAACCAAATATTTTTTACCTAACCCAACCTAACTTAACCCCATGAGTCATTGGTGCTTTTGACATAAAACATACTAATAATGACACAACAACCTATTTTTGAATTAGATAAACAAATTTCTTCTATTCTATAGAAGTTGAAATTTACTGGAAATCAGTTTAATCAAAAATAAACAGATCGAACTTTATAGATCCATTATTTAAGATATTTTTGTAAACAGCATATTTTATTTTGGCGATGCACCGAGAACTATTAACATTGGATTGGTTAATTTGTTGAATTGTTACCAAAAGCAGGTTAAGATTATTTTTAACTTTCAGTAATTTTAACTGATTTAAAATCAAAGAATACAGATGTTTGCGCAATGTTTTGCAGTGTCTTTGGGATTTTGACAAAATTAACACAAACAAAATAATATGTAACAGTCGGACAGACAAAACAAAACAAAAATGCAAAATAATTAAGTCAGAAAAAGTGGTTTTGCGCTTTCTTGTAAACTCAAAAAAAAACTAAAATAAGTATGAAAAACTTAATAAAATTTACAAGCAATCAGTTTCATATAGAATACTTAAATTGAACATGTTAGTAAATTTGCAAAAATGGAATAACGGACGGCATAAGTTACGACGCAAAGCAATACAGATTAACAAATAAATTAACAAAATTTTACTGATGACTATATTTGGACATAGAATATGTTCTCCGGCAATCACGTAAAACCTAAACAAAATGGCTGCACGGTTTATAAGAAATACATAGATGTTCATCTATATAATATACATTGTGTATGGTTACAACTACTTCAAGTTACTTGGGCAAATTGACAACAAACAATTTAAGAAACATTTTGTAATAAAAGTGTAAACGATCATAATACTAACAACATATCGCTGAAAAGCACAAAAGTTAATAAACACTGTTGAATGTTAACAACTCAATTACAAACGCTTAATGGTAAAATATAGAAATTGAAAACAAAACTAACGATTAAACTGCAAAAAACAAAGTAGAGAAATAGTAGAATCACAATAGTATTATTACGAACACAA
Organism: Tachinus sp. AB-2021; assembly: GCA_030264575.1. Taxonomy (NCBI): domain Eukaryota; kingdom Metazoa; phylum Arthropoda; class Insecta; order Coleoptera; family Staphylinidae; genus Tachinus; species Tachinus sp. AB-2021. The sequence continues at coordinate 10,079 of JARJEC010009166.1, read as the reverse complement.
AGGCAGAAACATTAATTGTAAGACTATCTACATTATTTTTCCTTTTAACAATTGAATTATCTAAACAATCTATTGAAGCTTTAGACACAGATAAAATGGTATTTCAGTCCTATGGATGGAGTGCCAATCTCAACATTTTAAGTTATGCAGCTTAGTACAATGTTTGCGAATTATTGCAATCACTTGCAAAATTTATTTTTTCTATTGTTAAAAGTAGACAACAAGCTATAACAGCACTAAATACAATTTCAACTAAATGTCCATTTTCGAAAAAAGCTAGGTTTCCAGAACATGATATTTATATTTGCGAATTAGAGGACAATTGGGTTTTAAAGTTTCAACCTTTAAAGCAACAGGCAAGAATAAAAATGTTATAGAAAATCCGTCCTTTGGCTCAATTTTAACATTTCGACGCAATAACGAGTATACAAACACAGCTTGCTCAAATACATTTTGTACATACACGTGAAAGCTTTCAAGAATCAAAGAGATTAAATTAGTCATAGGTAGTACATACGCTCGCAATTTTCTGTAAGTTAGATATTTTTGTTTTTGCCATTTTATCTTATAAAATGACATTTTACCTTAAATCATACTTTTTTAATATATACAATAGGCATATTTTTGCGACATACAATTGTATTACTATATTTTTTAAATTACTAAATTATTGAAATATTTTCTATTTGGTTTTATCCAAATGTCACACTATATTAGTCTGGCTAAGTTGAATTTGTATAGAGTAGCACACAATAATTTTAGCATAATTACCTTATTCCGTCAATGGGTTGTAATAACACGTTTAGCTGCATTCGCGCACTTAGGTCTACGACTATCGCCGTTTTCTGCAATCAATAACTACATAAAAACTTTAAAAATAACAAAGAGAAAATTTACTTACAGGTTCTAACGTTATATAAAAGTCATGTTCTTCTTTTGAAGGCTGCATTCCATCTATAATTTGTGTATAATATGGATCCGCATTGTAGAAGTGAGGCAAGGATAAGAAAATTGGAGCATCCATCCGACATGAAGATATGTTTAATACTCCGCTTGGGATGCATTCACCGTTACAGTAGCAAGAATATTCAGGAACTTTGGTACCTATAAAATAAGTTAATTATTTTAAGTCATATTTTAAAATTTACTTGATTAATGTCCACACTTAAAATAAATATGAAATAATAGTTTTATTGGAGTCTGTCTGTATAAGATATAAATTTATTGATTAAATATACTGTTTAAAGCGATATTAATTTCATTTTTTGTTTATTGCTTTTTATACAGGAGATTGTTAATAATCCTTATTAATGCATATGTGACCATTAATGCATATGTGACCATTAAAAACCATTAAAAACTATTGCTAAGTAATAAGTTAAAATGTTATTTAAAATAAAAAGTTGAAAAAGTCTTCGTTTGGCTTCACCAGGTTGCGCGTCGGATCGTCCATAATGTCCAATAGGTACAAGTAACCTACCAGACTTACAATGTAAAATACTATTACAATATTAGCCAAGTAAATAGGTTTTTACAGAAATAAGTTTTAACAAAACGAGGAGATGACTGGCGAGCCTTCACCTTGTTGAGCCAATTACTCGGCATATAATGTAATATATTTTATTGACTACTATATCAAAAATAAATTTTATCGTACTGATTTTAGGAAAGAAAGTGTCCCTTTGTCTCTCTAGGCAGGTAAAATGCTTTACTTGTATCCGACTGGGGCTAATTAATTACAAATATTTTGAAGTGTAATAAATAATTAATCGGTTCCATTTAGTTATTATTATCTAGTTATAAACGAGTTAGAAATAAGAACAAATGTATTGTTTTATAATTCTTATTTTTAATCTTCGATGTAATTGGACAAATCACATCACCGCAATGACATTGGTTTAAGCAAATGTTAAAAATCTTTAACAACATTTTTCGACGCATAAATAGTATTAATATATAAAGAACAATGATGTTCTAATATTGAAATAATTATTTATTTTCTAAAATATAAAACTACATCAGCAAACTCGTTTAGTTACACTCGTTAAGTGTCACGTTACTAGAATGCATTTACTGTTATAGAATAATTTCAACATATAAAATATCCGCAATTTATTTATACCTTAACTACAAAAAACTAAATTGCAAAAGAAGCTTGATTTGTATTGTGTATCTATTATTCTATTTGTACAACCATTATTTAGAAAAACTATAAATTTTTAAATTTTTATTGTACAAAAAATAGTATAAGCATTTCTTAAAAAGTGTAAAACAATTGAATTCGTTGCCAGCTTTGCGTTGTAATATTGGTTGCCTGCAAGGTATATTAAATTTTCTATATAGATTTCTGGCTCTTTATATTCTTTAAGCAAGAAAAGGCGTATAACCATTTACTTTGCCTAATTTAATATTATCTTTTTTTCTTTTAAAATTATATAAACACATATTTGGAATAATTCTGTTGTAATAATTCAGTAAAATTTATAGAAGAACACTACACTAACACATTTTTGGATTGCATTCGAATGTTTGGAAATGTATCATATAAACGGATTCATGATTTCAAAAACAAAAAACGTTTTGTATTTCAAAATATTAATTGTGGAAATTATACTCCAGGCTTAATATGTATGTTTTTGAAGCACATAGGAGTTTCAATAAAAACATTTAACTTCATATAAATGAAGATATCTGACTCATAAAAACGCAACACCCAGAATTTATTGATCAAATTTAATAAAATCTTCTGGACTGCATTCGTAACGTCAATTTTTGTGTCTTCTTTTTGCTACACTTTAACGAGGGTACGTTGATGGAGACTAGGATGGAGCAATGAAAGAGAAAATTGAGGCCAAGAATTGCCCAAAATTGTGTTTAGTGACAAGCCTCAATTTTGTCTGTAAGCCAACGATGATTGTATGAGAATCAAACGTATGCACGAAGAACGTTTTGTGTTCTTTCTTATAAAAGTCAGCATTTAGTAGCATTGCATGAAGAGTTTTGTTATTAATTAAAAAAAGACGATTAAAAGAGCCAAGTTGTGCAGTTCTTGGTATTGTTTGCAATGCACGTGAAACATTTTTGAAATTTCTTTTAGTTTCGAAGATAATTGAAAATATGTTTTTGGACAGATTTTTTAATTTAAAATTTCATATGATTGCAAATTTGCAACATAGCTAAGGCCCGTTTGTACCAAGATCACTTAAACCTTAAGCTAGGCTTAAAATGAAATCCTGGCTTATTTCATTGCACAACGTAGTTAAGGGCCGCTTAGAGCCTTAAACCGCGTTTAAATTTAAGCCATCAATATTGCGGCTTTAGTGAAAACGTAACCTAATAGTTATAATCATCTGTCAAGTTTATTACAATTTTTCAATCGGAAAGACGCCAAAATTTGATTGCATATCGAAACAAAATAAGAAACAAAAAGTACATATTCGACTCTTCACAGACATTTTATGTGCGTAGCATAAACTAAGGATTTATTTGCAGCAAGAGCTTGGTAAGGATTATTATTTCTTTGATCTGTCAATTTTTTAAATTAGTAATTATGCCTTTGGATTTGTTGCATGCTTCATGAATATTAATGCCGCTAATAAAAAAAAAGGAATATTTATTTTATTGATGACATTTGAGTCACCTTTTTATAAAAAATATGTCATATTGTTTTCTATCTAAGCGGAAAAATACGTTGTTATGATAGGCTAACCTTTTAAACATTTTAAACCAACGCCAGGCGTACCAACGGGTTTTACACTTAAAGTCAACTAGGCCCTAAATGCGTGCTTAAGGTGCATGCTTCTCTGAAAAATGTCTAAATAGACTAACTATCTCATTGGATCAAGTATAAAAAATAGACAAAGACCCAAATTTCTAAAAAGGATATACGAATTTCTAATGTGATGTTCATTTTTGTCTAACAAAGAACAAAAACTTTTCAAATGATATTTAAATTAAATTCCTTTAAAATTTAAGTCTTTTTACACTATTTCGCATATTTCCAATATACATATTTTAATTTTATAAATTGTATTTTTTTTAAAACATTTTATTTCGACCGATCATAATTTACCTAGTGAAATACCTAATATTCAATTTTGATATTTTTGGATCATGCGATGATAGGAATCATTAACCAATTGATACTTTTGAACATTATATCATATATATTAGAAAGTAAAGTAAATTATTCCTTCTTTAGTTCAGAGCTATAAGTGATTGATTTATACAAATATATTCATTTTCAAATACTAACATATTCAACTAATTACAATAAAATTATTCTTACTTAAAGCTCGTAGTGGACTTCTCTGTATGGTAGTGTTTGCATATAGGATTGTGTTTAGACAGATGAGATGATTTATAATCTATAATCGAATGTACATGTAAAATGAACCATATGTTTAGTAAATAAAATTACCATTATCAAATAATGTGTTGGCAGCATATTTATATGAATTGACCCCTTTCACTACTACATCTCGTTCATATTCAAGTTGGGCGAAAGTACACATCTCAGAGGAATATACTTCAATTGAATCTCGTTTTCTATTCAAGGGATGAAATTCTCCTGCTGATCCGTGGATGGCGCCGCATGGACCCTCATAAAAAGCGGTGCGATTCGAATAATTCCACGTATGTAATCTACCAAAGTTTTCATCATGACTTGTATACATACTGAAGTCACCACTTATGCCATAAGTATTATTTCTCTATAAAAATATTTATTAATATATGGTTTCAAGAACAATGTATATTATTATTTAATATACATATGATAATTAAATTAAATGAGTTCGTGAAGACTTTATTTTGAATGATCTCATAAGGCCAAGTTTGAGTAAATTTAATTTACATTGTATAAATCAATATAACATATTTGCAATTATTTTAGTTTAAAATTCCAAAAAAAAATTTATCACGTAAAATATAAAATAATTGCAAAATTGTAATTTTGAATTATGCAATGAAAATTAAACTTGTTGTTGTGCAACCATTGTAGTACAAGTGAGTAAGGTGCATTATTTAATCACGAGTCTAATAGTTTGGCGCACAAGCCAATTAGACAAGTGATCAAGATTAAAATAAAATGTTAATGTCACGATTTGTCAGATTCTTGGTATGGGATTTATTATTCTGCGTTATTGTTTGGTTATATAACTTATGTACGTATTCAAAGTAACCTTTTTAATAAACAGCTGACAGCCTACACGCAAACAACACTTAAAAATTGAATTAATTTTAAAATACACTAAAATTTTACATACATTAAAAAGGATCTTAAATGCTTGATTCAAATTCAGTTACAAATTAACCGGCTATCACAAATTAATCTGTGATTGTATTTAAAATAATTGGATTTTTATTGGTATTAATTTTCTCGAGCATTTGTAATTAAGTCTTGTTACCACTTAATATTAAAATGACTACTTTAACCACTGCTTGGAGTTAAAAAATGATTACATTTGTTTACTAAAATGGAAAATAGTACATTCAAACACAAGTGCTAGAATTGTCTTCTGATAAATATGTTATATATTTATACGTATCGCCTAATTGATCAGGTACAGTCATGCTCACATAAATGTAGTACAAACATATTTGAACTGTGCAACAAGGTCTTTAGATTCACGCTGATTTATAATCAAAATGACATTTCTCAATAGGTTAGGTAATATGAAAAGTCACCTTTACAACAAACAATTTTAGATAATTAGATAACTAGATCTAAATTGCGTGTACTAGATTTATGCGAGCAAAACTGTACATACAATCAGTATTACTAGTATTAGGAATAAATTGATTTAATTAATTTATTTATTCAATCGCCGCCATTGGCTGCAAATCATAAAAAGAAGTAAACATGTTAATGAAGCTTCTTCTCAATTATTATTAATAAGAATGTGACATATTAGATGCCAAAATACAAACAAAAATTACTAGTACAATTGTGTATCGTGTTATTTACCTTATAGAACCATCCAAATTTTTCTTCTATCGTTCCAGTTTCTCCGAATAATGGAGCTATTGGTCGTAAAAAATCTAGTAGATCATCTTGATATCCGGAAAACAATAATTCGTCTATTGTTTTTGTTATGTATACTTTTGACGTAGATGATATTGTAAAAGAAATGCCAAATTTTTTAAAAGTATCTGCATATCTTTGTTTGTAAGCCACACTCTGAAAATCATATATCAATCAATTAATATAAATGTACAATTTAATATAAATTTATGTTATAGAGTCCAGCACAACATCAACAACAAGAGAAATAATAGAAACATGCTTCACATTAATTTATTGCTAAGACAATGAATGTTAAAAATGGTATGGAAAAAACTATATGTTGTTTTTAATTGTTAAAACAGTTCAAAGTAGTATATTACATAGCAAGAGAAAATTTGGATCATTCAATCTAAGAAACAGTGGCTATAAGCTCGTGTCTAGAATGATCATTTCCACGAGGTATATACAGTAGTTTAAAACTAAGTTTAACAAACATTTAAAAACAATTATTTCAAAAGTCTATAAAGTTAATTTATTTCCGTTTTTTTATATTATGATAAGTATAATAGCTAAATGTTTGCGAAGTGAGCTTATCAAAATATAATGATAAATATAAATGCAAATTGCCAATTTATGTCACTTTTTTTTAAACTTCTTCACACATTTAATTATTTATATAAAAGATAATTGGCATTAAAATGAATACAAAATAATTTATTTTTTTCTTTAAAATCTCTTTTGAATTTTATGGGAGAAATAATAAGTACGTAGACGGTGAGCGATTATTAAATATATATTTTTTTAAACACTTATATGCAGTGTTACCACGTACATTTTGGTAAAATGTATAATAAAAATGGGCGATGAAATTATTGATTTGTATTTTAAATTTAATTAATAATTCATATTTCTTACGCTTCGTTATAAAAATTTTACTTTAATAATTCTATTTTATTATATAATTCTATTATATTTGCTCATTGTTGCAGTATGTGGATTAACTTGTTTTTACATGTAGTAATTGGGTAGCACAAATAAAATAGCAAAACGTGCAGTTTTGCCTCCCTCTCCCATCTATTTGAGTTGCGTTTTCTGAAAGTTGCAGAACAATTATAAATGTACCCACCTTAAATTTCAATAAGAACCAGTCTCAATGCAATATATTATTAATTCTGATATATTAAGTTTGATTTATCATTTTATCAATTACAAATTTAATATTTTTGCAGTGTCAGTGGAGCCAATTCACTTTGTTTTTAAATAATTATATCAGGTCTACCTTGGGGACATAAGATTACACTTTAAAATTAATAAATAATTTAAAACATATATAACATATGGCTATTAAGACTTATGCTTAATATTACAGATGATACCGGAATTGTAAATGAAAAAACCTATGAGTAAATAAATAAACTTATAACCTAATATTACGGATAACACCGGAGTTGTACAGGATTCCGGTAAAAGAACATAAAATAATATCATAGATGACGCCAAAGTTATATAGAACTTCGGCACCCAAACCTTAGCTAGTATTCTAACAAATATAATTATTGAGCCTTAGATGAATATTATTTGTGTGGTCCGCATCAGTCGCCGAGCAGTCGTTCATAATGTAACAATGTGGTTTGTATGAGTTGAATCAGCGGGTCGGTCGAGTATATTGAAATTGTATTTTAGAGTTAGAACTGAGGAGGCATAACTTGTGTTACGCTGAGTTTTAAATATTGCGTATACTTTGATAGGTATTAAGAGTAGGTTGCGTTTTCAGAAAAAAAAGAAAACGATTTCAATCCTGCAATCTGTGCTTGAACCGCCAGTGTACACCCGCGGATAGTCAGAATATTTGGCAACTTGCTCTAAAGACAGCGTTTCCAAGATAAGGTCAGGTCAATGCGAGCCCCGACCTTTGATAAACGCAATAGAAATTAAACCCGACCTCAAATAGCATTCGAGGATTTATCTTCATTCTCTACATCCGATTTTCCATTCAGACGCCAGCCGACGTAATGACGTAGTCTACAACCGTATTTTTATTGCTACCTTTCTTTGATTGTAAATAAAGAATTGTCGGTTTGTATGTCCTTTCTTTGCACGCGCACTAGCATTTACGATGCGCGGTTAGCGGACACACATCCCAAAGGCTGCCGTGGTGTATCTTATCCTTGCAAAATTAACGGCATCAATGGATACCAATTGGGAGTTTGTGTAAATGTATATACCATGCAACCGGAATCAATCCTAGTTAAAATTAGAGTCGTACATCACAGCTGTACCTTTATCCGATCTCTTCATTTGATACTGCCAGGCACTTGATAGCGATGATACAGTGCGTGGCTACTTTATTTATTTATATGTATATAAAAAGTAATAAACCTATCACAAACCAGCCCTAAAAATGGACAGTTTTGGCGCATGAAATTCTGTTACTACGCAGCTGAAGTGCGGGATCACTGTGAGGACATCCAAAGCGGCAGAAACGCATGCAGGGAGGTCTTTGTTGATAATAAAACATAAACGCATCGACTCAGCGTCCACAGCGTCTACAGAATGAAACACGGTGTTTCCAACCCAATTTGAATGTGCAGCAATACATAAACAAAACGCATGAAGAATTTCGTACCTCCTTGTTATGTTGTACGCCATATCCAGATTCAAAATACAGCAACAAGAAGTTTTGTTTCAAGGAAAACGTTTTAAATAGTATTTTCTAGTTAGGCTACCTGGTCAACAGGATCATAGTACTTTCTGAACTCGCTTGGTGCTTTACGAAAACCAAATCTTCATTAGAACATTAATAAAGCAGCAGGTTAACAAAGCCGGTAGGTAGCTGTTTGGATGGTTTTATCTTGGTATTTTTGAGTGGCGGCAAGATTGTTGCTTCTTTCCATAAAACCAGATAATCACCTGGTTCCCATATCACATTGTAAATATCCAACAGCCGTTCCTACATACGAGCAGGTTGCTGATGGATCATTTGGTAAGATATGTTATTTTTACCGGACGCAGTAGAAGCGGTCGAGCTACAGATTGCTACTACCATCTCTTCCATTGAAAAGTAGCGTTAAACAATAAAGACTTATACGAAGAGATATATAGAAGCTTTATATTGCAAATGCAACCGAAGGCCAAAAAGGCATGGCGAGATATTATAACGGTTATGAAGTGTATAGTTTATTGAGAAGCAAAAGTTTTGTTGCCATTGTTACATATTTTGCCGGTTTATCAAAATTTAACAAATCTTGTATGTTATTGACATATTTTACAATTGTAATGACGAATTACATAAATGGTAACATTTAAGAGAAAAAAAGAAAAATTTTCTGTAAGTTAGCTGTTAAGTAGTTAATTAGATCTCGAGTCATGGAATCAACGTAATTTCTTCCCCATTATAAACATTTAAAAAATTAACTAGGTTTAACCGTATATTAATGTGGGTTTTTTATTTTCATATTACATCAAATATAAAAACCTATATATTAAATTAAAGTGATTAAAATCTGCTTTTATAAAAAACCGTAATTCAATACAAAATTTGATGTATGGCTCGTAGTTTAAAAAAAATGATAGTAAATTATAGATTTCATTAATATATTTATATTTTGAAAAGATATCAATATTTGTTATAAAATATTCTTTATTTTAGATATCTTACATATAGTAAAAAATAAAACTTGCTTTAACAAATTAGATTAAAATTTTAATAATAATAAAATTGGATCAAATCATGTTTGATATAGTTAATAAATAAAGTTATATATTTCGCTTGTTTAATTAATTTGACGAAAACTCACCGTAGCAACTGGATTTACAGTACTAATAACTTCAGTCAAGGGTTTCGGACTTTTCTCCTCCATAAAATAATATCTTTTCACGTGTTGAAACGATACGGTGTTGTTTTTGTGGAAAGTTATATTGTGTTTCTCCTTTACTTCTTTAAACCTATAAGGGCCGACCTGTTCGAATCGTGGCTTAATACTACTATTATATACATCAGCAGCATTTGTCCAATTGAAAAGGTACATGTCTAAAATTAAGGGTGGCTCGTTTGTCCTCCACGCTTCATATG
>JARJEC010009130.1:0-12680 GCA_030264575.1 Tachinus sp. AB-2021 | reverse complement strand
TATTTGAAATATATTTATTTGTTGTAGTACTGGAGCAACTTAAATCAGAATTAAAAATTGGATGCAACGGTAGAAAAATAATTAGCAAATTCAATAGCTACTAAAAAAGGGTGCGTTATTTCATGGTCGTCATTTATCAGTGATATATTAGTTGTTCGTTTAGATTTGCTAATATTTTCATTAATTAAAGACCATGTCGTTTTTTGTTTGTTTTCAGCATTATTTATGTGAAATAATTTCTTTTACATGAAACAATATTTTGTTTATATTGTTTTTTCTTTATTAAATACAACTTTTTTAAATTAGTATCATTAAGATAGTTTTATAACCAAAAAAGTTCTTTTAAATTTTTGCTTTCCTGCAAAATATCATTCGATATCCAGTAATTAACAATGTGTCTTCTTTTCAGTACTTGCATAGGGCACGACTGCTCTAAGGCCGTAGATATAGTATTAGTAAAATAATTAAAAGCGGAATCCATGTTGTTAGTTTGATAAAGTAAGTTCCAATCAGCTTTTGCTATCAAGTAAATTAGATTTTTGATATTAAAATCATTGTATAATCTTCCATGCATAACCTGTAATGGTGGATGCTCAATATCTATAGTCATATACGCTCTTTTATTCGTTCCACTTTTAATTTTTCGTTTTTCACAAGCAATTGCCTATAACATCCACCAAGCCAATCTACTCCTATATTTAAATAAATTGTTTAAAATATTATACAAAATTTATAAGTAAAAAAAAATGTTTTTTTTATTATACAAAATTTTGGAAAACTCCGACGGAAAAATAATTTGATAATTTCACATACATTAAAATTTCATAGAATTCTACAAAATTCATAATAATTCCAAAAGAATTAAAAATAGTTTCTCACAATACAATTGAACAAAAAAAAATTCCACAACAAACTTAAAAAATTTACAATTAAAAATCACAAACCGCGGTTGGTATAGATAGTTATTCTACGTTACTTATATTGTTTATACGGGAGGCATATGATCATTCACTAAGAACTCAAGTTTTTTACATAATACAATTCTATTATACAATTATTCAATCCGCTAAATAACTCTGTGAAAGATTGGCTTTGAAGTTTGCATCCAATAATGCCCACAATGTTTGCCGACGAAAAACAATTAGGAGCAAACAAAAATCATATATATCCTACTATATATCATTATCCCCAAACTAAGTATTTAGTACTAGGTGTGTTTTTAAAATTTTAAAACAAAAAATAGTTACTTTGTACATAATCTGGAATCATGTTCAACTTCTTCGTAAAGCATTATCAACAATGACAACATTTGAATTCTTGAATTGAATACTGAGGTTTTGTGTGTAACAATTTTTAACGTGTTTTAATTTCAATGAATATTTTCAAAGACTATCTCAAAAAGACTTATCATTACGATTCCTGTAGAAAAGGTGCCTTTAAATCTATTTTGAGAATTGGAAATGTTAATCTACCACTTTAATAAATATTTCTTCCAATCGGAATCATAATAGTCGATCAAATTTTGTCAAATGTCACATTTGTTGACAAATAAAACTGGTAACTCTCCATAAAGTGAGAAGAAATGTCTGTCCTGATTCCCATTTCTCCCTCACAACTCGCTACCCACTACCCACAACCCAAGGCCTACAACTCACAACTCTTGACATACAATTCACAACCCAAGACCTGCAATCAATGACGCAACCCACAACTCCAATTCCCGATTTAACTCACGACCACGGCTTACCGTCCCCAACCTACGATCTACGACTCAGATGGAATTTCTCAGTTTTACTAATTGATTTTACATTTTACTTCTTTCTATTTAGCCATGGTCATGCAACGGTTCGTGGCGCGTGAGGCTAAAAACCCTAAAACCCCAATATTTTTATTCAGTACATTTTTTAAAAAACGATTTGATTTCAAAATATTTGATCATTATCAAACTTTAAGAATATAATGTATGGGAAATATTGCACTGTCCATTAATAGGCTTATCATAAAATCGCGTGACCTATTTCAATATTTTGTTATGATATTTGATCAGCGATTTTGAGTAATGAGCAAAAACAGAATGAAACATCTTGATATGATTTTTTGAGTACCATCGTTCAGAGAATCATCTTTTAGATAAAAAAGCCAAAAATTATATATTAAGATATAAATCAATGAAATGATTTCAACAGCAATACTCATTTTCGTTAACACCATACGAGACTGTTGTTCTGAGTAATTTCATTCATTGCACCTCGACCAAAAATAGTTATTAATAATAATAATAATAATAAAGTTTATTCATTTGGAAAAAGTTACATATCGCTATGAAAAGTCAAAGAAATACTTAATTCAAATAATATAAAACATTCAAATAATTAATATATACAGTATTATAGGGTAGTTAATTGCCATACGTCGGTGTCATATTTATTTATCGAATGCCTTTTCAAGTTTTATTATAACGTCTGACAAATGGTTATACAGTTTAACCCCTAGTATATTTATATTACTTTTTTAAACATTTAGTCGATGTTTTGAAATCTCAAGTGTATTCGGGCGTCTTGTATAGTAGTTATGAAAACTATTTAGTGTTGTATTGACAAATATGGTACAAACCTATAAAACAGACATATAATATTATAAATTACCGCTACTCTGTCAAATAAAAGTTATTTAAAGAAATTGTTTTAACAAAAACCTTCTGAACGCCATTTTACCATACAAACGAGCTCATTATGTAGAAAATATATAAATATCATTATTTTAATATAATGTGCATGCATATTGTATTTCCATAAAATACCGTAAAAGTTTCACAAAAGCAAAAACATATATACCGTTAAGTTACGTAATCAAAACAAAAACACTCTTTAAAAAATCCTACAAATAAAATATGTAAATTCGAAACATTACCAATTTAAATATATGACCTAAAAATGCAATCGACAATACCATAGGTTTTGTTGAATCCTTCATATACATTGTAATAATATTGCTTACATCTCTTACCAGTAGAATGATGTTATGATACGTACAATATTAAAATGATATCTGACAGATATTGTGGAATAATAAATTACTGACTATTAAATTTAATATTGCATATAAAAGTATATTAATTTATGCTTTGGAAGCCACATGAAAGTAAATTAATCTAAATATAGTATTTTTTATGGTATTACTCGTTAAACTAAATGTATCTAATATTAATCGATATAATAAAAAAGTGAATTAAACTTATTACAAGATACCGTTTAAAATACCATTTCTAATATATGATTTAGTGTCAAGCTTTAATTTAAATAATTAATTACAATAAACACACACAAAGATTGCTATTCGTTAAATCAATAAAACCAGATTCTTCTTTTGAAGTCGTTAAGTTTATGATGATATATATCAAAGTAAACATTAATTACGTATTCGGACGACATTTTAGCAACATTATATTACAAGTAACTGCTAAAAGAATGATCCATAAAAATTATTTAATTGTTTTAATACCATTGTATAAATGTTTATATTTATCCAATCGGAATAAATAAACTTTTAAACTTTTGAATACAAAAACATTTTGAATCCACAAAAATGATTTATTAATTAATTATAATATACATTAAAACTAATTTAGTATTATTGCTGAAGTGAAACCTGTGTATCTGGAAAAGCACTTACTCTGCATAGAGCTTTTAAATTCCTCTTTGAGAGTAACAGCAAATTTATTATGAAAAGTGCATAGTTTCCCCTGCGTTGCATTTTATATTAGTATAATGTATTTATATTTTTATATTGGTTTAATTAATGAAATTTTTTAATTCATCTTGGACTCGTTTCACATAAATATTGCAATTAAAACAAACACAAATGAAATGAGTAATAAAGCAAAAAGTTTATAAAAACAATTCAGTGTAGACAGGATATAATATTTGTCATATATTTACAAATTGTTATGCTCTGCCTAGTAATTATTATTAATGACGATGATTAATGGTTTAGTTTAAAAGCATGAATAATACACAGATTAAGTAACGTTTACATCAGTTGTGATAAGCATGTATATGAGCAAAAAATTGATAAATAATTTGCACAAAAATCTAAATATTTGTTAGTCAAAAATGATCAAGCAGCGCTCTCAAGAAGGACCTGAAAGATTTTCTGTTTAAAATTAACATCACACACATTTCCATATACAGGGTGGAACAGCCGGAAGAGGAATTTTGAAAAGGATGTAAATCAAAATGCCAATTTTTTTCCAAATTATGTTTTGGCCACTTTACAAGCTTACAAAAATATATCAATATGGCGTCCGTTCAGGCAGCAACATAATGTCCAACCACTAGACCAAACAACGTGCGAGTTTTTCTTATAGGGTTAACTGAAAATTGTATCAAGTGTGTCAGTGTATTACAATAGAACAATACTACTGTAATAGAGATCATGTTAATATGTTGAATGTATTAGGTGCATCTGATGACAACGCCACTGCTGCTTCTAGAACTTATATGAAGTTGCAATAATGATTACAGAAAACTAAATTACAAACTTTTCATTAAATTTTACAAAGATTCAAGAAGAAAACTATTCGTAAATATAGAGAAACCCACAGATACAATCATGTGCACTTAAAACTAGTACAAGCAATTTAGATCTAGCTACGCAATTATAAAAAATTATTTATTGTAAAAGTTACTTTTCATACTATCTAAGAACTTATTGACATATACGTCCATTTTACTATAAATCAGTATTGGCTTAAAGACCTTCTTACATAAATCAAATATGTTTGTACTATAATACCTTTTCAATTTCAGTTGAAACTAATCAATCCAAATTGGGAACAATCAATTTCAAATTAGGACTAATAAATTTCAAATTGAGACCAATCAATTTCTAATTGGGGACCAGCAAAATTGGAAATCAAGTTCAAATTGGAAATAATGGATTCTGACTTGTGTTTGATGATTATTAAAAATGATAATATTAGGTTTGCAAATGATATTGTAACAAATAGAAATGACAAAACACTCCCATCAAATTTACTCAAAATTAGCCAAAAATGTTAAAAAATGCAAATTCCGTCTTTGTACACAGGGTATCCGGTAAAAAGATTAAAACAAATCAAATTGTGCTCTATAAATTCTTAAGATATGTAATTAAACTTGACATCAAACGTGACATCAAAACAAAGGGGTTTGGGTAAGGGGTTGTTTTTAAAATTTAAAAGAAAATTCTCATTTTTGTAGATTAAAATTCAAGAAAAGTGTGTCTTATTTTATAAAATCGATGCGGTTGAGTGAAATAATGATTTGTCCCCACCATCTAGAGGTAGGGTGGGATAGGTTTGATAAAACAGAACATAAATTTTGATGGAGAATCTAAATCAACACAAAAACTTGAGGTTTTCATTTGAATTTTTAAAACCCCCCCGGTATCGATTGATGTGCTTCATAGGTTTTGTATTGAGCACTCACTAAGTTCTAGTTCGTATAACTCCACATTTAAGGCTTTCTCCCAAATTGGCTTCAAGAACGGTAATACTGAATTTACCTCTGACGACATGATGCAATAATTATTTAATAAATATGATATCATAATTTCAATAAAAATTGCTAATACATATGTTTATAAATTTAATAAAAAATATCATCTATAAAATTTAATTCTTTTCATATTGATGCCGCAGTAAAATATAATAAATTCCAGCTAAGTGAAACACAATCGAATTAAGCGTGAATTGTAAACAAAAATAGAAGGTCGACATGCGAAGCGCCAGGCTAGGCGCCGGCTATTCCTTTGAAACATTTCCAAAAAAGCCTTCGAAGGCAAATACGACTTGGGCATGTAGCAAGTCGGGTGTTGACACTACATCCAACCTATTGTTTCTACACTTACTAACCATGATTAAATAAATACAATAAAATACAAGAAAAAAATAATAAAAGGCAATGTGAGCTGCGGCGATAGAAAGTAGCATGTTGATGTGTTTACACTACTCACTTCCCTGGTTAATGCAGAAGAGTCTACATGAGCCACAAGAAAGAATATTATGAAAATATGCTACAAAAATAACTAAAAAAAAAGAAACATAATAAAACTTGGAAAAAGTGTTTCATGCAATGTGCTCAATGACAATAAACAGAGATCATTTTAAGACCTTATGCGGTGTTGAAATATATTTCAAATAAATTCTTTCATTCTAATGACGTAAATATTTCTAATTTGAAATTTTTTTGGATTACGTCGTATACCTAATAAGTTATCGATATGCTGAAAGATATCCAAAGAACGTTAAAGTAATTGCAAAAATGCAATATTTTATTATTATAATTTTTAATAGTATTTAATGATTATATGCATCATTCATAACTATTCACAACATTCATCCATTCATATTCGCATTCAATTCAATGGAACTCTTCAACAACATTTCAACCGTATGACTATTTTACATAAATAACCCTTTTAAACGGTGTACAGTCATCATATAATTAATCTGTAATGCAATTGCTGTCGGTTTCATGAAACCGAATCAAAATAATTGCGGTTTGTTGGTTATTAAAGTTCGACCTTGATTCCCTGCTGTTTCTATGCCGGTTTATTTTTCCAAGCAGACACTGGAAGCTCGGGAAAATCGATAGTCAGGGTTAAAACACCCAAGACACGGAACGCTGTCATTAGACTAAAACAGACAATGTGGCCAGACAACTGAATCCTAGTAATTAGTACATCACGGAGTTTCGCGAAATTGAAAGCGAAAATTAATGGTATGTAAACGTCCGCAAACGCTTTAGATTGTGTGACCAGAGCCGGTCACAGACACAATTTGATTTTGCCTACTAATAATAGCTTCAATTATTTCGTGTTTTTAAAATTACTTTTGATGGTATTTTGCACTTTAAAAATTATAACTGGAATATGTGTCACAATGCTTGGCGATTGCACATTCGGATCTATTTTTATTCATGACATTCATTTAAAAGTGAAATATGCCATTCACATTAGATTTCCTTGCAATGAGCGATAAAAACTCGGCTTGTCAGAAAAGGCAAAGGTGATAAAACATAATCAAAGAGCTTTAACAATTATCAGTTTTTTATTACATGTAATTGATATGTTTAGTCAAGCAAATATCACTATGTAATATATAACTGCCTTGATAAAAATAAAAACTCAAATTAACTTAATTTTCATTAACTATTTCAAAGCTTGGCTGTTTCTACAAAATGTCGTTTTTTAAAAAAATAAGATATCGCGAGAACCACCTTTGACCACCTTTGAATTGCCCCGTAACTTCGGAGGTTACAAAGTCATTAAAAATGGATAGTTGGGATAAAATTAAATTATGTATCTTTAGTATTTCATTTAATAAAAAAAATCAGTGTACTTGGACAATAACGCAATTAATCTTTTCATCTCTTGTTTCAATGTCATGTTGAAATCACTTAAGTGTATTGATGAGCCCTTGTAAAGAGCAAAATAATTGATTGTTGACGCTTGTAGCGATGTAAAATTGGATAATTAATTTATATTATATTTATTTCAAGTATATTTGTTTATTATTGTTTGTTTGTTGTTTTTCGTTGGCAACAACCTCCCACTTTAAGTAAACGTTCTCGCAATAGTACCATTAATAGCTATATTTATTTAAACTCAATGAGTTTTATATAAGAGTGATCAATCGATAACTATCGTACTTCTGGAGGATACACAAGCCATAGCGTCGCTTGCTTACCGATCGGTTTTTTTTATCTTTCGCTTACATATGCATAATCATTCACTAATGCATAGAAAGGATGTTCTGCACGCGTCTCAACTGTTTCATTTTTTCGGACTCACATCTTACTATAAAAGTTTCATTTCAAAATAGAATAATTAATACGAAATAAGTGATGATATTATTAAATTTTACATGCATAATTGATTCAGTCTGATAAGTCTGAGTAAATTAGTGCGGTTTATATATATTTATAGTATACCATATATTTTGTGGTATAGCACGGCACGCGAGAACAAGCAGGTGACTGATCTTTTCCTGTTGTGTCCGTTAATTCTGTTCAACTCATTTGCACTTTAACAGCATTATGTCTGGTCATGCCCTATGCAGCCGACGCATGTTTTAATTTACGATGATAAAACCGCCGTAAAAATGATACGAAACAAGTTTTAATTGCAGGAATTCATTATAAGCGAACAAAAATTTGCGGAGTTGATGACGCAATTTATGAAACGCTTCAATTATAGATTATAATTTTACTATTAATAAATGCATATAAATACCATAATAATATAATAACATCCAGGACTAACATAAAAATATCAAATGTAACAAAATTTATTTTAACAGGACAACACTACCTACAATACCAAAGTTTATAAATATTATTTAGTTTTAATAAATTAACATTTTTGACAATAAAATGTACATATTGCCAAAAATAAATTTATTAAAATATAAAGTTATTAAAATTACAATATTTAACATTAATATAAACCGCAAAGTATACAATATAATTCATTTAAAGTTTTTTTTAATTTAAAGTATTGAGAAACAATTTCTTGTTTCCTGAATAAAGTATTTAATAAATTTAATTTTTTTAAATTAATTCTAACTACTTTCATGTTTATTATGTAAATCAAGAGGAAGCAAGAGTTTACTATATACACTACCTCGGGTGTTACGATGAGGAAGTCTCAATTTCATAATTTTGCATTTAATTCATTCATTCCGCTGTGACAACAAGCAGCTTTTCTCAGAATGTTCGTATGTTTTCAGATGCAAGAATCAGTTTTATGTTAAACTTTAAATGTGAATAGCTGCATCCCCAAATTACTCAAGCGTTAAGAACGGAAATGTAAATAGCTTTTTTTATTATAACATAATAAATTTCTAAATTATATATGTATTCTATTATTATAATTTCAAGCAATTAGTTAAAATAGAAATATGTAGTAAATATTGAGATATAAATGCCACTCCAGTCAAAATATTTAATTGATGAAATAAAGTTACGAATTTATGATTTCTATATAACTTCCTCATGATAGAAGTAAAAGTATATTCAATGCCACCAGTACCTTTTAAGTAATAACGAATAAATATTTAAATTGAATTACTTATTTGTATGTTTTCTGCAAACAGAATAAATGAAATATGACACATTTATTTTAAATAATTGCAACATAAGTATTTAAACGATTAATTATTATTGATGAAATATAAATTTATAGTGGTAATTTATTAGTAGTAGTAGTTGTATTTGTTGGGTTTTACCCAACTGGCCATCGACCTCGACGTCCTTCAACCGTGTTTATGTAGTTATGTATGTCCTGTTACTCTAGAAATTTGCCTCCAATATCTAGAGTGCCATTAAGTGTTTCCCAATGGCGAATGGTATCGGTAGGCGGGACTATACAATCACCCTTCCCAGTGCTAACCGTGCTTAACGTTGCAAACATTTGACATCGGACGTACTGGATATGCCAACCCGGCGTCTAAATTTATTAAAATAATAATTATTATAAACAAAAAATATTAACTGCGGTGGTGGCACATCAAGAACTGACGTTTGCAAAGGTTTGCAAGAAAATTAAGCATGATTGAGCACCGTTAGAATTGGAGGTCCTAACCGAGACAATCGTCTTTTCAAATTGTTTTTAAGACATAATGAAGTTTGGCCAGCAAGTGGCTCTTGCAAATAATTTGCGCATGGCATATATTACCTTAGAATTTTCTGCTCTGCACAAATCCTGATCTTTCATACAAACTTTATGCAATTCCATTACTTGGATCCCCTTTAGAAAACCCAAGTTTACATGTTTTACTTCCAATGAAATGTCATTGGTTTGAGTATCCATTCGAGATTATTTCTACGTGTTCCATCGTTGCCAGATATATTCTGACAATTTCAAAGGTGGTTCTGTGTTACGCTTTTATCATCGCTATCGCTTAACATCCCTCCAACACAAATGTACCCTTACTCGTAAAATTAACCAGACGGCGGATTGGCCATGTTGAGGATAATAGAAATTCCACATTGCAAGTGTAAAAATTGTGTCGTTAAACAAAAAACATATATTTTACGTTGGTCGCAATATTTTTAAAGTGAAAACTTTTGTATTGAAGTGTTCGAAAAAGCGGGGAAATAAAACGTAAACCAATTAAGATGAATGGGTGGGGATACAGGCAGTGACAAATGGAAATGAGTTGGACCGAGGACGCATGTATTCCCAGGATAATTGTTCATAAATTAAAAAAATGACACCGACGTTAACATTTCATTTTCATTAGTAATACACGAGTGTATTGATGATTATCGCATTTTAAATTTGTTTGATTTTGAGAGATAAATTATGTTGTTTGATAATTTATGTAAAAAAAAAGAGAACAAATTTGCAATAATCATTAAAATACATGAGTAGTATTTGTCAAGATTATTTCATGAAAAAAAAAACACTATAACCTTTTATTTATTATAAACATTAATTAAATTTATAATTTTACTGACAACGTCCGATTTCATTTTTAGTAATGTCATCACGAACGTCACTGGCCAAAACACAAACAATAATTTATATTAATTGTCATTTATCAATTCCCTTGACTTATTCAACATAAATGACAATTCCCTACTGTAAAACACTTTCAGGCCGCAAAGTTGCAGTACAAAATTGCCAATGTCACTGTTGTTCAGGAAAATGCAAGGTTATATTGTCGTTTTATAATTTTGATATAAGCTGCATCAATCTA
This sequence comes from Tachinus sp. AB-2021, assembly GCA_030264575.1. Classification (NCBI taxonomy): domain Eukaryota; kingdom Metazoa; phylum Arthropoda; class Insecta; order Coleoptera; family Staphylinidae; genus Tachinus; species Tachinus sp. AB-2021. The sequence continues at coordinate 1,936 of JARJEC010009130.1, read as the reverse complement.
ATTGATTGTCAATTTGATAATATTAAATGTCTAATAGTGATATAGAATTTGATTCAATTCCCCCCGCTTTGAACGAACAGGTAGAAACCGCAGTGTTAAATTTGTTACCCAATAAATCACTTTTTTCGAGTTTTTTTTCAAACACCTATAATATACTTATAAATTATTATATGTAAATTATATTTTATACTATGCTTAGTATTCTGAACTGTAGTGGCCTAAAACATTTTTGTGTACACCACGGCAGAAATACTTTTAGCTGTCCTCGCCTGATGCTTGCCTAGCTCGCTTCGCTCGCTCGTCTCGCAACTCTCAGACTCGGCCAGCAAAGTAGTACTTACTGGCCTTGGTATACAAATAACTATTACAATACAGACCGTTTTTACTAATATTTTATATAAGTAGTGTATACATGCTATGACATTTCCCTACATGTATTAACAGTTTATTTACATTTTAAAATTGTTATCAATAATTTTCTACATTTCCAATACATTTCCAATATTTTACTATATACTATAATATTGTCACATTTCAAAAGATAATTTAATTTTAAGATATATCCTGTACTATAATCCCAAATAATCAAAAAACCTCAGATAAAATAGTTATCTCTTAATTAATAAAAATACTATGGAAGGACTTAAAATTGAAGTCAGAGGCAGCCATTTTCTCCTAATGGCATAAACACGTAAAAAAAGTTAAACAAAAATATTGCTTGCTAGTATTTAGTAGTAGAGACCTAAGTTATAGTTCAAAAGGTTTGTTGTTCAAATCCTTCCACTGTTCTTCGGGGTCGACACAGCCTTGTAAAAATAATTACTCAAAAAAGATATAATAGTGGTTGAAAGTGTAATGCTTGCCACGTTGTTTCCTTGATATGACCGAGAAAAATTTAAATAAGGCTTACAAGGTATGCTAGTAAGGCGGTTGAAGCAATCCATTATTACTGATATTTGATAAAACTCCTGTCTGACGGCTTTAAATTTTGATATATTGTACAAACAATTTTACAATTAGTGACAAACATGAATATAAATAACTTGAAAAAACTTCAATAACAATTTGCAAGATTTCTACCAATTTAAAAAAAAATCAACATTATTTTCCAGTATTAAAGAAACAAAATTTTGCGACATATTTACAATATTTATTGTTAGTGATTATCTTTTTACCAACCATTTTTAACATTTCTTAATTACTACAAATAAATTTAAAATCAAGGAATAAACTGCGCCAAACATATTTTGTAACGCATTGAAATCTCAAAGGTCACCAATAGATTAATTTAACTCAATATAACATTTATGTTCATTTTAGGACAAATGTGTCTCATTGCTGAACAAGCGTCTAACTACTTTAGAACCCAAGTACAAAATTAACGCATTAAAGCATAGCGCTAAAAATAGATTAACAGAAGAAGTATTTAACCCCAATAAATCATAAGCTAACAATGATTTAAAAATACATATAAACAAGTATCTTAAAAAACTAAAAAGACCATTAGACCTCTAGTAAAATAAAAAACTAAATGAACCACATGTTACTATTTAAAAATAGTATAATTTCATTGTTTCAAAAAAGAGGAACTTTATATCCCGTTAAATTTACTTTATATCCCGTATATACAGTAGACGCAAGTTCTAGTAAAACATAACTTCTTTCAGATCACTCTTGAATCAATAAATCCAGAATATAAATGAATTCATGGATTAGAGTCAATGTTAAATAAAGCTTGGCATCACAATTACCAACAAACAAACTAGCACCAGCACCATCTTAATCACCTACATATTGGAGAGCGCGTCTGTATGTTTTACATCGGATGGCAAGAATTCTGTAAAATGGCAAAGATAATCAAATTGGCTTTCTTAGTTTGTAGTTTGATCAACAGGCTGACTTTATGGATAGCTCTCACTGTTGGAGCAAACATACA
>JARJEC010009110.1:0-13781 GCA_030264575.1 Tachinus sp. AB-2021 | reverse complement strand
TCTGTTATCAGTTTCCAATAGATTCCATACATTTAATACGATAATGGCATTGACAGTGGCAATGGCAGTTGTATTATATGACAAATTTATTTGATAACTACGGGATATTTTGATTTCATTTCTATCATTTTATTTACATAATTTCTTTTTTTGTCGTTATAAAAAAAATGTTGTTTGCATTTTGTGGAAAAAATAGTGTTTAATGGCGCGGCGCTTTCGTCTGCATTTGTTGTCTCGACATGATAATAACTAATATAGTTTTGTAATTTCATTGACAACTGTCAAAAGTGCGTCAGCGCTGTATAGCCAAGGATATGAACATAACTCCATTTTGAACTCACTGTGTGCTGTGTATGATTTTTAGTGCTTGTTTAAAGTGGCTGCGCTGATTGAAAATCCTGTCCCTTGTAAAATCAACCAGTGCAAATGTTTACTGAGAAAACTACGTTGTGCAATACAGAAAATGAGTGCGGATTAATGCTCACAAACTATATTGTTTTCATTCATGACAATACCCGACCTTGCACTGTGAATGTGATAAGACAACTTCTACATGGCTTAGCTGGGACGTGTTTGGTCATCTTCCGTACAGCCGTCACCATGCCCCTAGGGACTATCATCTCTTTTTACTCTGAAATCATTTCTTGATGGTCATAAATGATGGTAAACTCAAAAAAACAAATTAATTGACAACACAAACGGCAGACTTTTATGAAAATGGCTTACAAAAAGTCGTACCACTCTATGATAAAGACCGACAAAATGGTGTAAGGTATTTTGAAAAACAGTTTGAGGTTTGCTTGATTGTTTTGCAGTAAATAGTTTTTCTATATCTGTAAATGATTTCTTTTCACTATTAAACGGAACTGACTTACTGGATATGCTTCGTATTATATCTACAAGTGTTTCTTTGATAATTGCAACTTAACGCTTTGACACATGACAAAATAATTTGAAGTTAAGCAAACATATTTTTACAAAATGGCATAGCAAGAGATGTATAAAGTATAGTATAACAAACGATCTCTTTCTAGTCGTTCAAATCAATATCAACCTATAAATATGCAGAACCAAAAACTTCCATATAAAAACGTATGGCGACACAATTATTATAGTCTATTCTTTAAGAAGAATTTTGTAACTTAACTTTCATACGTATCTACCAGATAATGGAAAAGAATTAATACTATTATTTTTTAAATTTTTTATCCAATGATCATTTATCGAAAATTGCAAAACATATATTTTTTGCAATCACGGCGCTATCTATAACAAATCTAAAAAGTATTTGGGATAAAACTTATGTATCCGTACAATCCAAATTTGTAATACAAAATGGTTGTTCCTATTTAAAATTTTAAAATTTCCACCGTCCCACCTACTGGGACAGAGCGTGGAGGGCTGAATTAAGAGCACAATGATGCCCCTTTTCAAAAATATTAATTTTATGTCCAGGCTAGTTGTTTCGTACAAAAAATATGCATGTTCAAGTTATTTTGATGTCAGGTTAAATTATACCATGTGCGCAATTTAATCTTACATCAAAATCTAAATTGTAACTGTGTTTAAACTAAAGCCAGTTGATATTCAAAGCCGTTTGCAATACGCAAAAATTCCAAAATCGTTACAACCTTTAGTGGAAAACTGAACTGAAATATTTGATAGCAAACTTCTAGTTCCAGGATAGCACTACATTCTTGGCGACATTTACCCAAACTCTGCTGTCAAAAATAAAGTTATGCTGTTAAATGGTGGTAGTTGTTCATCATAAATAATGTTACATGCTTTAAAAATTCCGTTTTTTTTACAAAACAAAAAACTTGGCTGAGTATAATTTGCCGCGCCCTATTATCTCAAATTGTGGTTAAGCATATATTTTAGAAAATGCTCCCACGTCTTCTTGAAATCCCTAGCTAAGAGTCAGTGCATTTAGAAAGTTTTAATATTATTAATAATTGTATAATAAATTTAATATAATTGCTATTTCTTTGTGGTTTTATCTAATGTGATGAGTACATTTCATTTTGCGTATAAGATATTATTTATGCAGTTATTAAATTACCCAAGAAGTTAGTTGTTCAAGACGTACGGTACAGCTATAAGCCATTACGCAACAAAATAATATTATACCACCCATTGCATAGGTATGTACATATGATTCGCACATATTCAAGAATTTACACGACTTATGATAAATAGTTGTTGAACCATACTTAATTTTCTCACCTTAACACTCGACGGTTGTTTAAAGGCATTTTTTTAAAAACATTGCGTGAACTGTGTGTAATTAATGGGCAATAAAAATATTTCATTGTATTATCTTAAAAACAGTAAAATAAGCTTTCACTTTTGAAACATTGTATGGATGCATTCAGTTCCTTTTAATATTCTCGTTATAAATAAAAAGCGCTTTTAAATTAAACGTGCTAGCAAATAAATTGCTGGAAGCAGCTTTGAATACTCATTTTATATGGAATTATATACACGTGTAAAAATTTATACTCCGCAAAATTAACAATAAATAAATGTGTAATGCAATGCATAAACAACAGTGCTCATTGCCCATATTTTCGAAGAAGCAATTAGTTTTAACAAGTATTCTCGAAATGAGACAAGGCCATAAATATAATAATTTCATGCAGGCCAGCCATACTTTACGATTGAAAAACTCGTAAAAGATCTAATTTTATGATAGCGATTTTTAATAGATTTTTTCATAATAAAATGGATGTTCTATATTTATTGCTAATCTTTCGTCGCCCATAAAATCGAACACCCCGAGGAAGTATGGTGTCAATTATCTTATTTCCAATTTAAATGTAATAATTGGAAAAATGCTTTGATTATTTTGGAAATAAAATCCGATTATGCCGCAGTAATTTATCATGCAAGACCTGTTTCAATTCCAAGCGATATTTTATGGAAAAAATAACACAATTCTTATAATAAACATGCATATTAATCAAAGCATTAAAATAAATAACGATATTAAAGCCTGGCGAACTGCACTGACAATATTTATTGCGAACAACATCGACCGCGACATATGAGTAATTAACGGGTCGACAAAAATCTTTTCCATCCCTTCCGGGAATGCAGGGCACTTCATTAGGTTCCACTATAATTTACATGTCTAATTACATCATGTGTCTTCATCTTTGTACATTCTATTCCAATTACGCGTGACAGTTTAATTGGGCCTATTCTTTCCACCGATGATATCAGTGGTTATGTATTTATATAATTATAGGGTTTTATTTTAATAATGCGCCCAAATGTTGATAGGCATATTTTCTGTCGTGTCGGTTGCAGGACAGCCCTGACAAGAGGAAGGAAATTAATTGACTCGTACAACTTTTGTTCGTAATTAATGGCAAGGTCTGCAGCTTTATATGGGATTGAAGTTATTCTTGTTATACATTTTTAAATCGTGTTTTATTTATAATTAGGTATTTTTAATTGGTCTTAATATAAATGTATATGTTTCTCAATGAATTTTAAAATAGCCATTGCTGGTATCTACAAAATCATTTATATTTTACAATAATCATAATTTATTTGCATACTTCTAAATTTATTATTATTTACAAGCATATTTTATTCTATGTTCGAAGTCCTTATTTCGTAGAAGTTACTTATGTTTATTCTAAACATATAATATATTAAAACTCCATCAAATATACGAGAATATATCTTATTTACGCCAATTTCAATTCATATAGACTAGAGTGCGGATTTATAAGCACCAAAAATTGTAAAATAATCTCATAAATAAACATCATATTTCTTATAAATAAGTTTATAAATTGACAAAAAAATTAAATATGCATAATAACACAAAAAAAGCTCTTTAAAAACCATTAAAATTTTTATTAAGGAGACAAAATACCGAATTAACTTATTAAACTAAAACAAATACTACAAAATAAGCATTCAGATTAGTTTTCATTTCTAAAAGATCGGTTAATTTTTTTTTAATTTGTCGGCCAAAAATACAACTTTTCTATAACCTAGCACATTTTTGTAGTTTGAAAAACTTCTACACTACTTATTGGCGCAAACTTCAATTTCGAGAGTGTTGAATTGAAATTGTGCATAAACGATATTTAAAAAATACCAATAACATCTACATCGCACCAAATAACATGCAAATCTCAAATGGAGATATAATAATAATTACAGCTAACTTAACTATAAGAAACGCATTTGCTGACCAATTTTCTAACCTTACATAAAATAAATTAAATTACTGTTTGATTCCAGTACTTCACTTAATTGCACTATAACTGTCTACAACTACGCGTAATCCTTTTTCGTTTCTTTAACATATCCATAGAAGCTATCGAAATTATTAATAACTTAGCTAATAAAACTAGTAGCGGTCACAGTAAGAACATTTGTTAAATTTAAATTATCAACCGTATTAGCAGATATTGTGAATCCTTCCTTTAGTTGGGGACAGTTTTCTACATTGCTTAGATTAGGATCTCCATTATATAAAAAAGATGATCCCACTTCTATACACAACTATAAGCCTATAACTCCTGAGTTTTTTTTTAAATCTTTGAAAAGCTTTAAGCGTACATCGCTCTCAACATAGATTTAGTAAAAACAAATCGACGAAAACAGTTACCTTACCTTACCTAACCTTATTCATACTATTCCTGCAAAGTTGGAAAAGGGCAAATACGTGTTGTTTGATTTAAACTCTGCTTTTGTAGTATAATATTATAAATCATTAATTTTTATTAATAAAACTTTACGTACTTAGGAATAAGAGGCCAGCTTATTGAGTAGATCAAATTACATTTAATTGATCGAGAAATTGTCGTAAACATTGATAGTTTACAACAACAAAAATTAACTTAGTCGTCACTCAGAGTTCTATAGTTGGTCCATTGTTATTTATAATTGTCATTAACAATTTAGCTCGTTTCCTTATAACCGCAAGCATAATCAAATATGCTGATGACACCTCATTGATCATGGATGCAAACACACCAGAAGAGCTCAAAAGCAAAGCGAGAGAAATAACAAAACAATTTAATCTAAGGTGTGAAAGAAATAACCTCATAGTAAATCTAACAAAAACAGTTGCATTGTTTTCAAAAATAATAATATAACTGTTCAGCAAAAGTATTAAGAGTATCAATTGATAAAGAATTACACTGGGACAGTCACACAAGTTACATCTATTTTAAAATTGTAAAGTTCAACTTACGCAATGGGTAATCAAAAAAAAAAAGAAATATCTACAAAGCCTTTAGCATCGGTGTATTGTACTTCATTTATCCGCACACAGCATATAATATAATTTTATTGAGATAAGCCAGATATATAAATAGTTTTCGTACTGCAAAAGCGTATAATCAGACTAATGCATAAATTAGACTGGGCAATCTTGTAGAGACAATTCTAAAAAATTCTAAGATTTTAACAGTGTGTAGTGTTTACATTTATAATTTATGTTTATTCGTCTATAAAAACTAACGCGTGTAAGAACGTGAAAAAGCATGATTAAAATATTAGATCTGCAAACAATATTTTCATAAATAATTGCATCTAGATTAAAAAAATCCCCGAAATGTGCAGCTAGCTATATCTTCAACATCTTACCAGCCACAATAAAAACAATAACGCTCTAAAATGATTTAACACCGTGTTAAAGTCTTTTTAGGAACGGCTTTTTCATACATTGTCAAAATATTTCAATAACCAGCAATAGTTGTAAGTGGTTTTGAAGGAGTGAAATATTTTGTATATTTATGTACGTACACCGACAACGCTAGCTTTTGAGCATTAAAAGCAAATACAGTTTTTTGTTATTATTATAATTGTTTAAAATTTTTTTTCTTCTTCAAGCTTATTATTGCTGTTTTCAATGCGCATATGCGGGATGGTTTATCGAAGGATATGTGCATTTTAGTTGCTTCCTAAAAATGCTCTTGTAATTTAATCTGTTTCCAGTAGGACAGCCTTTTCATAGTTGTTCCATGTTGTATGTTTATGTTGACGATTTTTAGCATCTCTATTATATTCTATAAGGTGAATCTAGTAGCCGGCATTAGAATTGGTATTACTTCTACTTCGTCCTGTTCCATATTTTTTTAAATTTCATATGCTAGATATCTTTTTCTGCTCTCTTTTTTATAGGTTTTCGCTAGCAGGAATAGCAATTTCAATCAAGTAAGTCTGTTTATTTGTTTTTTTAGTATAATGTCAGGTCTATTCTAGAGAACAGTTCTATCAGTTAAAACAGGTAAATCAGTAGTGTGTGTGTGTTTCTGTCAGTAATAGTTTTTGGTTAGTATTTACAGTATGGTTCTCTTTTTGTGACCATTCGAGGTATATTATGTTTAAGTTCTTGGTGTATTATGTTTGCCACTTTGTTATGTTTGTTAGTGTATTTAGTCGGCGTTGGTAACGTGTGTTATGCTTTCGGCCTATTGCATTTTCTGCAGTAATCTTCGATCTGTTCTTTTAATATATATATATATATATATATATATATATATATATATATATATATATTTTCTATAGTTTCTTTGTAAGAACTTGATCTTGTAATGGTATTTTAAATCTCTCTGTTTCGGGTATGAGGTAACCTCTGATAGCTATTTATTTGTTCTAGGTTTATATTACTTTTATGTATTTGATAGTGGTGTTTACAGAGTACACTTTTTGTTTCCATTCTTCTTCTTTTTCTTTAGCTATAGTGTCTTTATTTGTTTGTATAGTTAATTCTTCTTGAAGCCGTAGAAGAGTACAGTTGTTATCTACTTGCTTTTGTAAAGCATGCAGTTTGTTGTTAGGATATGATTTGAAGTATTAACGTAGGTTATATATTTGCTCGTCATGTAGTTGTTTAATGTTAATTATACCCCTTCCTCCTCTATGTCTAGGTAGATTAACTCTTTCTTTGGATGTTCTTGAATGATGTATATTATATTTTGTGAATGCAATTCTAGTTTTTCTGTCTAGTCCTTCAAGCTCTGTGTTTGACCATTTTATTATTCTAATCAAATATGTCACGGAAAAGATTGCATATGTATTTATTGCTTTTACTATGTTTTTGTGTTTAATTTAGTTTTAAGAATAGATTTCAGAATTTAATTAATATTTTTCGGTAAACTTTTTCAATAATCCATGATCGGATTTTGTGTTTTGTGTCATTCCCAGATATTTATACGTTTTCTTCCATTGACGTTATTTTTGTGTCTTAGTCTAATTGTATGTCATAGGTTTCAGTTCATTTCTCTTATTTCCTTTCTCAATATGTATAATGCCATGTTAATATCCCTACTCATTTCATTCAAGAGTTTTATAATTTGTACTACTTGGGCTTTTGTAGCAGCATATATTTTTATATCATCCATAAAGATTAGATGATTTATTTTGAATAGTTTGTATATTTCATATCCATATTTTGTTTTGTTTAGTGTGCGAAGACAATAGATTGATTGCGAGGCTGAAAAGAATTGCACTTAGGGAGTCTCCTTGAAATATTCCTATTTCTAATTAGATTAGTTTACTGGAAGCATTGCTGGAAGAGTTTTTGGCGATAAGTCTAGTTTTCCATGTAGCCATGGTAATCATTAAAAAACAAATATTGGTTTAATTTTATACATCTTCTGGATTTGTATAAGCCGAGGGTGAGGCATTAAGTCAAAGGCTTTTCTGTAGTCAATATATCCCATGTATAAATTTCTCTTTTGATTCTGAACTTGGTTGGTAATTACATTATCAGTTATATGTTGTTCCTTGCATCTTTTATGTTACTTTTGCATTTTTGTTCGGTTGTCATCACCTAATGTTCCCCAATATGTTCATTTAATTTGTAGGTGATAATACTTGTTAATATTTTGTATATTGTGGGAAAACACGTAATTGGTCGGTACTTTTCGGAATTTTCAGTATCTGAATTATTATTTGGTAGTAGGTGTGTGATACCTTCTGTCAGGAACGATGGCATATACTCGGGGTTATTTATCAGTTTGTTAAATTGAGTTGCAATATAATTATGTGTACATGTTAGTTTTTTGTAACAGAAATTTTAAATTTTACCAGACTGCCGCTGCAGTCAGGTAAAATTTGCTAATATATATTAGTCCACATAAGGAATTTTGTGCTTGAATAATGGGTTTCAAAGATTTTTAATGTTTAGAATAATACAAATATATTGTATTATTAATTAAATTGGTATTCATTATTGTTTATTCTTCTCAAAATTTTATTCGTATTTTTTATTAAATTGTTGTTTAATGTATTAATTTAGCATTTTATCAATAAGAATAGAAAAATTTAATCGTATAATCCAAAAGGTCTGAAACGAGGCAAACAGATTTATAGATGGTAATAAATACACAATGTGAAAATACATAAAAGCCCACTAAACAATTTTGAACCAATGGATTTTTGTTCACTCAAATCACGACACAGTGCCCCATTCACGGCAGTACATTTGGATAGTAGCACTCCATTCGGATAGTTGGAACGCCCCTGAATGGCCACCTTTAGAATTGGCCAATTCGCATAAAATTTCCTTATTAATTTCAATTAGAGGCCACACATTTCTAGCTTTATTTTAAGACAACACCCATTTTTATTGTAGGCCCGAATTCTGCAGAAAAAAATATGTAACTTTTGTATTCAACATTTTTCGCATTGCGTGATGGTTAGCGCCAGAAAATGTTTATAGGTATACCAGAGGTGGCAGCGCGTCGTGGACCATTAATAGATGGCGAAAAGGGTTGAATTCGGGCAACCAAATTAACAACAACCACGAAAAACGATCGTTCGTCATCGATCACATCGGTGATCATGGTCAAATAAATACGTCCACTCTAACCGCTGCCGCCATGTTTGATTTATATTATTTAATGTGGTTTTGATTAAGTTTTTTTCGTTATGATGCAGTGTTAAGTATAAAAAGGTAATTTTACAAAAAAATGTGAAAGGAAAATATTAAAGTATAAGTATTTTATTGAGCCAACAAAATAATATAAAATGGAACTTCAGTTGTCAGTATTAGTAAGTATTTATATATCTTTTTATTGGAAATATGTTTAATTATTCTTCTGTGTGAGCTAATATATTATTATATATTATCATGTTATCATCTCGATGAATGTTACCGAGTGCATCATTGAACGTAGAATGTTTGGTTCTATGGAGTCGATTTGACAATCTCGATAATATTATTGATAGATAATGATCTATTACATATTTGACATTTAATATAGTTGCTTTTTATTTAATAAAGTCATTTCATAGATATAACTTTTATGCAATTAAAATTAGATCATTTAAAACATAAAACACACAAAAGTGTCTTTTATCAGATGTTACACTTCTGTAACGTCTGATAAAGACTGGGATTGAGTCGAAACTGCAGTTTGTGACAAAACCATAGTAGTTTTATTTTTAATCTTGTAATAATAATTGTATGTAGAATAATGTATAAAGTTACATAACATTGTAAATAAAAATGAATTAAATGTATATTTTTACTTAATTACCTACTTTTTATCTTAATTATACTTAAAATTAACAAAGTTTAAATTAATCGTGTGTTTATGCACCTTCGACTGAAAGGCATTAGTGAATGGTTCTCAAGTGCAATCTACTCAAAGTTATTAATATGATATTATTAAAATAAACATTTATTTATATGTTGAGATACACTAAATATAGTGTATTTATTTATGTTTGTTTTTAGGTATCTACCTCAAAGATGAAACGACTAAGAAGAATATTTATTTTGTTTTTAAAATTACTTATTATTTTATTGTTATATATAATATTTTAATATATGATTGTTATAAATGATTTTTTATTGTTTTTACTATACATGAAGAACATTCACTTTTTAATATTGAATTGTAAATTAAAATATGTTATGTTGTGCATAAATTAGATATAGCAATTTTAATTTCCCACTGCTACAATAAATGCGCCCCCTGAATTTGATCCACAAAAATAGTGTCAAACGTATTGAATACAAAAGTGATATGTGGTTAGCACACTATCCAAGGCTTACCGTACCGTTTTCAATTTTTATTTTTTGTCGATATTTTTTCCGTAGAATCTAAATCTGTAATAAATAATCTAGATTCCTATTTAAAATTTCAAAGCAAAGGGGAAGATAGGGGCCCCTAGATTAGAGGTAGTTTTAAAAACCATCAAAAACATAATTTTGTTTTACGATCTAATGCGTATTTCTCGAAATATTTGACCGTTCCGGTAATTTTGACTAACCTGTATATTCGATAAGCGGCTTCAAATCGCAAAATACTATTAAAAAGTTTTAAAAAATATGTTATAAAGTTATAATTATTGATAAGTATTGACATTTTCAGTTCCTATAGTGTACAATTCCAGACAAATATTATTTCAACAGATGCAGCAATTAGTTATCGTTTTCAATAATAATAATTAGAGAAAATCTAACATTTAGTACATTTAGTTTTCATTACTTATTCATAAATAATATTGAAAATTCTAAACAAACACTAAATTATAATTGCATTTAAAAATAAAAGTTTATCCACATGCATAATAATCACTATAAGTAGAACTTAAATCGGATATGATGTGAATTACATACGGAAAACATTTAGAAACTAAATAAAAAGTATACAAATTTTTATAGACAAGTATTAAGATTGACATTATTTTCATTGCTGATGTATCCATATATATCATGTATTTAATTTGCTGAATAAATGGTTGAATATAGTTATATTACATTATATGTACAAGTATAATACATCCACTTCACGGTACATGGGGCTCCCTCTGTTACTACTGTACAAAATTGCTTGAAAGCAAGTTCCTGCTGGAAGCTACAGAATCAATGATTACTGATCCTGCGCCACAAGAACTATTCGTTTCAAACATCCCTAGTAGAGGGAGCAAGATGTAGAAATTGAGAACTGTTCAAATTCGAATTAATCTTATTTACTTACTATATTTTAGGTGCATAATTGCGACTGATTAAAATATAGTACTTTAACATTATTTACATAATTGAAATTAACTATTATTAAATTTTATTCATAATTAAAAAAAAATTTAATTATATTATTTAATATTATTAATTATTATATTATATAAATTTCTTATATAACACCGCTAGTATTATATACCGTATTATATATTATGTACTCGCCCTTATTTGTTATAAAAAGTATATATTTTAGTTGAGAAAAATTAAATTTGCTAAAAATATTGTACCTTATAACAAAAATAAATTCACTTCTATGAAATTTTCTGTAATTAATATATATTGTAGAACGTTGGCATTTACCCTGAATTGAACTGAACTCACCGGTATTCATTTTTATCAAATTATTCAATTTTTTTAATATAATATACTGCATTATTTTTTTTAATTGATCAGATTCAGTTAGCTTCTATATACACTCTTTATACATATACATATCTGAGGTGACTCTATTTCATTTTTTTCTCAAATTTATCAGAACAAACTTGTCGATACTTATACTCTTAATATACTTAAAAAAAAGTGAAAAAGCTACTTTTTTAAATATTCCCATTCACCCTTTTTAGTTAGCCATTTCAAATTTTAGAAATTGATTAGATCAATCTGGCCGGTAATTATTCTCGTTATATATTTCAAAATGCAGTGACCAGTAAAATTTGCTTCAAAATATATATACTTTTTTTATTAACTGGCTCCATTTTAACTTATTTAAATTGATCAAAACAAACTGTCTGGTACTTTTACTCTTTGTACAAATCAAAATGAAGTAACAAGTATTATATTTTTTTAAAAATATATTTACTGGCTAAATTTCAATTTTTTTAAATTGATTAGATCGAGCTTTCCAATACTTCTTTATTTACTTCAAAATAAAGAATAATAATAATAAAATTAACTGACCGGTATGAATTTTTTCAAATTATTGAAAATTTTCTCTGTTTTCAAACAAATCTACTGCTTTCAAGATTTTTTTAATTGATCAGATCGATCTGGCTGGTACTTAAACTCTTTATACACATGAAAATGATATGACCAGAATAATTTTTTTAAAATATATTTATTTTATTTACGGGCACCATTATAATTTTTGTATTACTCTTTATACATAAAATAAAATGACCAGTTTTATTTTCTCAAAATATATTTAATATACATTTTTTTACTGGCTCCATTTCAACTTTTTTAAATTGCTGAGAAGAAACTGACTGGTACTTATATTCTTTATACAAATCAAATTGAAGTGACCAACACTATTTTATTCAAATTACAAACATTTTTATTTTAAATTTCTTGTTCCATCTAACAATTTGTCAATTTTAATATAGGTACCCCTGAAACTACGAAACTAGAGTAAATTCAATGTTTATGCTAAATTTCAGATTATTCCACAAAGATACGATTTTTAAGTAAAAATATTTTAATCACCTTTACTGCAGCCAAAAATAATTAAAAAAACATCAAATCTATACTATAAAATGCTTGTGTGGAATTGCAATCTTCGTCGCCATGGCTTGGTGTATTGCAAAGTACACTGATGAGAGGTCGCATACCTCAAAACATGTGTCTGTATCACATGCCATTAAGACGTTGGAAGGTGATTGCAATTCTGCATTACAAATTGATTTTGTAATTATAAAATCAAAAAACATTCCTCACTGCCCATAGTGCCCATAGAATATGAATACCAATATTAGTCTAAATCAATTTAGTTGTAGTTGAGTTTACTCCGTACGTATAGACGCATAACACTAGAGAGGTTTAGAGTATGCCCAGAGACAAAACCAGCGCCGGTTTTTTCTCTGAACATACTCTAAACCTCTCTCGTATTATGCGTCATTTTCATAGCAAAAACACCATCACACGCCACGCACGCTAAGTTGACCTGTACATAGACTTCTCTTATATATATATATATATATATATATATATATATATATATATATATATATATATCGTGCAGTATAGTAGCTAATAAAAGAAAGAATAAATAAATAATAGATATTTAAACAATAGCATTTATGTTTGGCATTTCTCTGTAAGATTTGAAAATTTTAATTAAAATTCTATGGAAAATAATACACTTACGTATTTATTCTACGTTATATGAAATAAAAGTATTTTATGCTGCCATATATGCATTTATTATTAGATACAAGTAGCTATTCATACATATTTTATTTTATACCCGTGCTGAAAATATGCATACTATATTGACATTTTTCTACAATTATTACAAATCTCTATACACATTTCACACACATATTTCACTTTACACACTTTATGTTATTGTGTGTTCTGCAGTTTATTAAGAATTTTTTTTAAATGGTCTTTTTTATCATTTCGTATAATTTGTTGAAATTTTTCTAATTTATACAGATTCTGTGATTCTTTTTTCAACATTTTACAATTTTCTCAATATTTTTAGTTATTTCCTCTATTTTATTGACATTTTACAAAATGTTTTGCAATATCAATTAATATTTCACATCAGCAATTACTTAATTGAAGATTTATCTAAATAATAAAAATATAAAAAATATATCTAAATTCTATGTAATAAAAACCTCATATATTGATTTTTTCCCACAGTTTATTTTTATTAAATTTCTCTATTTTGTAACTTTTTTACATATTTAGACATTCTTTTTTGTCTATTTTCCAAATTTTAAATATTTTTTAAAATATTTTCTACATTTCATTGACAATTTACATTTTACGAGATATTTTGCAATAATTATTAATATTTGACATTATTTATTAAAAATTTTCTGCATTT
>JARJEC010009094.1:0-40004 GCA_030264575.1 Tachinus sp. AB-2021 | reverse complement strand
TATATGTATATATATATATATGCAAAAAATAATAATTCTTAAGGGTAAATATGAAAAACAAACGTTTTTAACATTGCTATAATAAATTGTAGTTAATTACCATCATGCTTCTAACAATAATAATCGCATTAATTTATAATTTTTGTTGATTTGATTTGAGGTTATATTGTTCGTTGTATTCATTTCAGTCACTTTTCACTTTCAATATCTATTTATTTAAAATTATGAATTAAAATATGCACAAATTGTACATTAAAAAATCCCTATTGACTCGATACATCCATTAACCCGAGTGAAGTCGCACGTTGGTTATAATGACTGAAATTTTTTTAATAGTCTACAAATACGTTTTTTTGTTTGGCCTTTTTTACATAAGTACACATTTTCATAGTCATTATATAGTATTATTTATTTACTTTGAATTAATTAGTTTAAAATGGCGGAATATGAAGCAGAACTGGCAAGATTGCAACGGCTGGGGCGGCAAATATTAGAAGAGGAAAGGGAGGAAGATATTTGTGGCAACAGCAGAGGCGAAGATATAGATAATGAAAAACTTGTTTTTTATAAGTTTGTATACTAAAAGTTAATTTCTACAGCATTATAATCAATATTTTTACAATATTTATATTTACTTTTCCCAATAAAAACTCCCGATTTCGGGAGTCTAAAGAAAAATTTGTTATAACATAACAACACAATAAAATAATCCAATCACCGCCCTACAGTAAACCTAGAGGACGCATGCGTACTAAAATTTTTGCTTTCTCCGCACGAGTTATGCAAAGCATACATTATTTTGTAATTTTTAATAAAAAATAATCAAGTTATCAATTGAGAATGACAAATATACTTCAAAAACATATGGATTGTTAACGTTAATTTATATGCCAATTATGAGTAAACAAATTGTTGCCAACATAATATATGTCATCAACATATCAACCGAAAGAAATGTGACACAACTCAAAAATGAAAAATGTTCAGCAAATATATTTAAAATACATTTATTGCAGTACATTGGTAGTCAACTTCGAGCAAGGCACAAACTGACATTTCTGCCATCTACCGATGTTTTCTGTAAACTCACTTCTGGCGTTTTTCAATTAAAACAATAATTATTTGTGTATCATTTTATGAAATAATCCTTATATCCATATTTTTAAGATGTGTCACTTTTCTTTCTGATGAGCGATATTCAATTAATATTTGCAGAATTTTAACATATATATTAAAATAAATACCAAAGCAGTATCCTCAATTTAATCTATTGCGTTCCTTAATTCAAATTAATACTAAATAATGGGTTTATTGTCTCGTTTTGCATTAAATATTAATTTAAATGCAATTTTTTGAAAAAATTTACTTAACCAATCTTAACCATCTTCCGAGGGGCAAAACTAGAGGTGGTTAGCTAAGGTCTAAACTTTTTGAGTTATGTGTGACACATACACACACACATACACTCATACATACATACATTTTTCTAAAAACCATCTAGATTAACATAGGGGGGTTCGAAATTGATATTTCCGTTGAAATCTCGATTTTGAAATTTTGAGGTGGTACCTAAACTTTTCCTTTAGGAAGGATTAAAAGTTAGAAACCTCGAAAGATACAATAGTGGATACGTGACTTCATCATTAGTGTGACGTCACAGGAGTGAGAATGTATCTTTCATGATTTTTTTACATGTGTCTAGTATAGGGCAATGAGTTAGTTAATATATTTGGTTGATGCTTATTTTACTGTGTTAAAACAACAAATTCCTTAAGGTTTTAAATAAATAGACATTGAAAGTGAAAAGTGACTGCATGTGACACAACAACAAACAAGATAACCTTAAATAATGTATTCATTCTGAAATTATAAAATTATATTTGTGGAGTTTTAATTTTATAATTTTTAGAATGAATATTGTTGAATTCCTTCATATTCAGACATCAAATATTGAATTTAAATAATTTAGTTAGTAAATTAGTAGATTACATATTGCCAATCTTGTGAAAAGAAAAATGAATGATCAAATATTTGTTTATCCAAAAAATAATACTGCCAAAAGTAAATATTACCTACCAGCATCCATTAAAACCAATTCATTATCATGCACCAATTGATTATTATTAATATAATGTATGATTGTACCCCTTTCACCACCTGCTATAACAGGAGGATATGCTAAGTATTCAGCTCCTCGCATTTTACAATCATATTCAACTTGTGCAAATAATTGATGCTCACTTATGCCTAAAATAAATATTTGTAAAAATAATCATTAAAATAAATCTTCAGTCCATTGTCTTACCAGGTTGAGACATTTTAATACAATTTATGACTGCATCGGATACAATATCACAAGTTTTTTTCATCAGCTCAATCTCGGTAGCAGATTTGATAATTCTTTGTCGGTGGATAAATAATTTAGGAGTATCCCATACTTTTGTCAAAGCAGCATTAATGTACTCTTTCAATGTCTTCTGAACATTTAGTTGAGTGGGATTCATAAAATCATACCTGGATTTTAAAATCATGAGTTTATTATATATTAAATTAGTCCAGATTTATTATTCCGATAAAAGAAAACAATGTATAAGTTGGAACTTGCAAACAAGCGAGGGCACAACTCAAAACTAAAGTCGCAAATGCATGGCATGCATAATTTTCTGAACGTTTACAACTTAAACACCTGTATAAATCCAGCTTTATGATAAATAAATATTTTGTTTACTTAATTTTTATTCTTCCCCATTGAATTACTTGCAAATAGAACTAGCTAATATTAATAGATGGGCATAAAATAACTTTAAATCTAGAGAGAAGCAATGTAGCACTATATACATATTATAGTTACGGTTCTTGATTGTGTTTTAATTCAACTATTCTAGTGTTTAAGTAGGTTGAGATAGTTATGATTTATGAAAATTGAAAAAGGATACTGTGATCAATACACTAAAAATAATTGAATCCGAAGTTCTCCAAAGAGCAGTAAAAATCCATAATGTAATGTTAAACAGGTGGGTATTAATTAGTGGATAAGCACCAAGTAGATCGTGCAAAAAGAAAATAAAACCTTATTTCGAAAATGCTGAGAAAGTCTTATGTCTATATGACACTATGCAATTTCTTATATCAAATCTTGTACAATTTGTTGAATCAAAACATATTTTAAATTCGGTCAATGGAATGCCATATTTCTATAAACTCTACAAGAAATTGCAATTGCATTAGTTTGGCTTCACAAGGTCCTGAAAGTTTATGAAACTTAAATAATATAAAAAACTTAACATGTATGCAACTTAATACACATGAAATGCAATTTTTTCACTATTAATGACAAATGTTCAAATTATCTCACCTTATGCTTCTAAACACGGTACTTATAGGTGTAAAGTTCATGATATTCTCAAGCAACACCGACATATAAAATACGCAATTAAAACAATATTTGACATAATTGAAACTTTGAGAACCTCGTGAGGCCAAAAGAAGACTATCTCACCATTTTGGAATTAAGATTTTCATTTTCTTTTGAAAGAATCTACAAAGTTACCTGGTGCTTATGTGCCAATTAATCTGCATCCTGTATATATTAATGACGTCTTAGGTAATACTGATTTTCTCTTATTATTTACCAGAGTGTGACAGGTTCACTTGACTTTGCAAAACATTGCAAGAATGACTCTAATTCATTCATTGGTAAACCATAATGAACACCAAATAATTGGACAGCATCGTTTGCGCTAGTTCTGGGTCCATCCCAGATCTCTGAATTTGTGTCTTGATCACGTAAAAACAGAGTTGCTTGATGCTCTGTAGAAGAATCCGTATTTGTCAAAACTAAGCATGTGTCTGGTTCCTGACAACCACTTAGGTACAAAAAATCACTATTCTGTCGAAACACATAGGGAATCTTATCAGACATATAAGATTTTGTTGCAGATGGAATAACAATCTTAAAATAGTCAATTAACAGTTTATTAATTAAAAATAGTAATGTACTTACAATGTGTTTCTTTAATTCGGGGCTCTTACTTTTTGAATGGATAACTATACTTTCTACTAATTTTTGCCTGCGTTCTTGTAATTCATTAACAGTAACTAATGGCAGTACTTCATCAGCACCTAATAAATGAGGATGTGTTCCATGAGAAGGCTGTCCATAGAATTTCTTTCGTCTGGATTTTAGTTCTGTTTGAATTTTATTTGAAACATTTCTTTGTGAAACAACTACAATGTAGACCGATATATATATATATATAGCAAAAATACATTATGTTGTGATGTTACCATTAAAATATTTACTGATACTAAGTAAATTAATGCGATTAAACATTATCATTTCAGTCAAGGGATAATAGAATTAGTCAAAATAATATGTTTTGATTTTTTTAGGTTAGAGCAGCTGTCATTACAGGAAATTTCAAAAAAGTTATATGCATTTTATATTTACTTTACAATTTGGTATTGATTTTGAAAATTGCAGTAAAACTTAAAAATTTTGAGAGAACGTATTCCAATGTCATTCATAACTTCATAACAGCCTTCATTTTTATACAACAGCCAATCGTTATTTAGCGGGTATTGGTTAGGTAGGGGATCAAGTGCACGCGGACAAATTTGAAATCACAATTTCATATAATAATTATTTGAAATAATACATCATCACAAGTACATATTTTCTAATTCTAATTTACCTAAATTTTATTGTATAGTAACAATATCTTTTTACATAATTTATGTAAAAAGATATTGTTACTATGTTATTTAATTATAGTTTTTATTATTTATAATTCACAAGTTCCCATCAAGATTTAAATTGCTAAAAAATTGATTTGTAAAAACTACTAAATATCAAGTTATAACAATTAGCTATATCATTAATATTCACCGACATTTCCAACTTTAATTACTGATTATTCGATATATTAATTTAAAAAATCAGCACAGTGAGGATCGTTGTACTCACGAAGGATGTGTAAACACGCTCACATCTGTTTAGACATCAATAATTCATTGATATTTTTCACATATAAATGGCTCTGCTTTCAGTGTTGATCAAATTTATTTGATTTATTGCTGTATAATGTAAAAGCCATATATAACATGTTAAGTGTAATATGAAGTACCTAGTTAATACATTTAATTTTTATTAATATAATCATCTTAATCAATCGAAGTAATAAATTTGTTATTACATGATTGTACAGTAAAGCCAAAAAAATAGTTTTCATAAAAAAAAAATTTATAACAAAAAAATACTGCGATCACGGCGTGAGTAAATATATCGTGATAGAAAAACATAATAGTTTCATTTAATTTTAATTGTAAAACAAAAATGTTAATTCAAAATTTTAATATAGAATTAGAAAAATAATAAAATTGTTTTGTTACATAAATTATGATTTAAAAATTAAAGCCCATTCTATTTTTATAGTTTATTTGTTAAAATTAAAATTCATTTTTATTTTTTTAAATTCTTTTCGTAAATACAAAAGCAAAAAAAATATATTGCTGAAACATTGAAACAAAAAAATATGTTTTGCATTTCTGTGCATTGAAACGACCAAAATATAGTGAAATACAAATAAGTGAACTTACATTTAAAATTTAAAAAAATCTATAAACGTAAGATAAAACTAAAACTAAAAAAGCTTTTTATTTTCTCAATTTTATTACAAAATGTTTTTTTAACTTTTATTTATTTTCTGTTAAATAATAATATAAATCCTTGAAATCAAACATAAATTTAAAGACAAAGGTCTTTCAAGGTTGAAATTTATGTTTCTTTTTTTTAAATCAAAACAAATAAATTTATAAACTAGTCTAATTGATAAATAAATAAATTTATAAAGTTAAAATAAGTGTGTCCTTCTTTAAAACAATAAAGGATACTAGAGGGAATCAGTATCACAACTCCAATCTGACCATAGAATAAAAAGTTGTCTTTCGTATCATTCAATCTGTTCATAAAAACAAACAAATTTTATTTAATATTTTTTTATCCGTTTTCGAAATATTTCGACGTCTTCAGATAAATTGGCAACCCATACGCAGTGGGAATTAATTGGCGGACAAACGCCAGGTAACTTTGTAAATCATGAAATAAGAAAACAAAAATTTTAATTCCAAAATGCTGAGAAACTCTTTGCAACAAAATAATATTTGATGCGTGAATTAATTAATACACACATCAAAATATTATTTTTTACAACAAACTGCAAATGTCCAAATTGGGCACCGTTTGCTTCCAAACACTTTGCAGTGTATCGTTGCATTTTTAGCTTTGACAGGATGGTTTTAATTAATTTAGAATATATGTATGTCTAAATGTAAATGTTACACGCAGATTGGTGATGAAGAAAAGAGTTGAATTCGTGCGAGGTGAAGACGAAAAGTCTTAAGGCCATCTGCCATCATTACAACCGCACGTATTTCGCAAAGAATAGCGATCCATGTAAATGGAAATAAAACGCGTGGTGTATGTATTTTGTGACGAATTATTGTTCATCCCGGGTGGAAAGTTTCTGTTACCCCAACTAATTTCGCTAACAATACAATAAGCTGCTTAAGATCTGGAGGTATTTGTATTGATGAAACGTTCAGTTTTGTACGAACTAACTCATTTTAGGCTTCTTAATTTTGTTCATATTTCAAATAATTTTTATTCATATTCCGACGTTGCAATACGAGGATTATGGATTAATGAATTAAATTGACATGAATAAATCGATTGGATCCGATATTGCAATACGTGGATTAGGATATTAATATTTTGTTGAAGGTTGAGAAATGATTAAAATATTATTTTGTATGTAGAAACAACATGAATTTGTAAGTTATGGTTGTTTATTCACAACCATCATTGTAATATATAGATTTCTAACCTTTTGGAAGTTAGGAAACACGTAATAATTCTCTGCAATGACATTCTCATAAGAGGAATGTAATGATTTTACTGTTTTCTCAAGGCTGGGAAGTATTTTGACGCAAGGAAGTCGCAAATGACACATTAATTTTAACCATTTTTTTTCAATACGTTATATGTTATAAAAGCTTGGAGCTTATTTTTATGATAAATAATAATGTTTTTTTATAATAATTAAAAAATTAAATAAATTAAATAATAATTGAGTTGTTTGAAATAATAATGAATAAAAAAACAGTAAAAAAAGAGCAGTGCACATCAAGACTATAACACGCAACATGTTCGTTAATAAGCAAGTACCCTACCCTAACCACTACTGAAATGATGCTACACTTATTAATTTTCCTATTTCGATATATAATAACGCACTAGCAGATTTCCTGTAAATCGGCGAAAGATAAAAAGACGATTGTGAATAAAATACTATACATACCTCGGGCAATTGTTCGTTCCCGCTTCAGTAATTGCCAAGCCGCGGCGCTACCCTCCTTGGTTAGCAAACAGCCGTCAGCGGTAATGTAACATTTTCAGCCTCAGTTGTAATGTACTATTACTATACTTATTTGTAATTATAAATAAATTAAAATAATATTGATATTATTGGAAAACAGTATTGATTTAGGAATTATTCTTATTTAAAACCTGTTAGATCAATTGGGTGATAACATATTACCATTAATTGCTTAATGTAAATTTATTAATCTGGATAATTTAGAATGTCGTTTAAAATTGAAATGAACTTTATAATGTAAAGTGGGTATAAGCTTATAACTGAAAATTTGAAGAAAGTTGTGAATTCAAATGTTTTGATTTATATTTTTACTGTAGTTTGACTACATATATTATTATAACTGTAGCAATTATTACACCGGGTAGTGCATAATGTTTTGTTATAGCAGGCTGATAGTTTATCATGATAATAATTGAAAAAAAGTGTTAATTATTTAATCAACTGATGTGGCAATTTTTAAGAAATCTTTATAGGGTTAAGAAACAATTAAGTTTATTTTATGAAAAAAAAACCGCTGATATTTATTTGTTATTTTTTTTAAAATGAATTCAAGTAAAGGTTCGAATACAGCTCACTGGTTAAAGCTATTCCCTTTTGTAGCTTTGTCAATAGGTGCTAGTTCAAAAATAGGCTTGTGATCCATTCCCACCTCTTAGAGTTGGCCGGCAAGGCCTATACGATTGGCTAAACACCAATAGGCTGTAGCGGTAAGTCAAAGCAAGGTAAGGGTATGCGCATAGTGGTGGCTTACTATTGGCGCCGATAAGCTGGTTTCTTAAAAATAGGATAGCCAGAAACTAAAAGTATTTTGTAATGTATGGCGGTGCCGAAACAAATACGATTGTTGCTTATTATTGTTATAAAAAAGATTGAATTCATTATTAGCTATATGTAAATGATAATGGGTTTCTTATAATTTGAATAATGTTATTTATTAATCTAATATTTAGGTAAAAATACATGTACACCGACAAATTGCAAGCATTTGAAATGTGGTGCTATTCATTGGACGGATAAAGTCACGAACATTGAAGTACAAAATAAAATTCAAAAGGAATGTGAAATTATTAGCAACATAAAAAAGAGAAAGCTTCAATATTTGGGCCACATAATGAGAGGCCCCAAATAGGAAATTCTCCAGCTGATAGTATAGGGGAAGATTGGCGGAAAGGGAAATATTGGCAGACGTAGGTCCTCGTGGCTCAAAAACTTAAGGGACTGGTTTGGTTGTAGCAACACTCAGCTATTCCATGCTGCAGCCAATAAGGTCCGAATAGCTATGATATAAAAATAATTTCTAAAGTTAATGTTCTCATCTGCTTATTAAATAGTTCATTTAATAAAGAGCAATTTCCGTATAAAAACATTATTTTTTGTCTTCACATACTAAATTGTGTTGTTGTGAAAGTTGTGAAAAAAGCAAATGTTAATTTCACGATTTTAGCAAAATGGCTTCAAAATTCAATTTTGAGAACTTATAAATATTTTATATAAAAACTGTAACTGTGATTAAACACAAAAATACAAAATTTATTATAAAGTGAAATTCAATAAAGTTTGTTTTATATATTTCAGAAATATTGATACAAGATTCAACTACGTAAAAATTAAAATTCCAGATAAAAAATGCCATAAAAAAGTCAAAAGAGATTCGTAGAGAAGATACTGTGTTGAATGTCGCCTTCAAAAAGCTTTAATCAAAGACCGCACTGGTAATAACGGATCCATCCCTAATGACAGAAAGGGGAAACTACACAGAGTCGGTTTCCGGGTTCTGTTTTGTTGGAAGCACCGAATCCAGAGAACCTTAAGCTGCTGAATAGAAACGCACCTAAAAGAGACTGGGCTAAGGCAAAAACAATAAATAACCAAAGCAGTTTGAAATGGGGCAGCAGTTTGAAAGCTGATGGAATATTTTCCATCATGCACAGAAAGGCATTTCTAGCTCTGAGAGGGCCACTATGTAAAATTTTCAAGACCAGCTGGAGGGCACTCAAAGTGGTATTTATACCAAAACCAGGGGGACCTACGTACGCCCTGGCTAAATCCTACAGACCGATCAGCTTAACATCTTTTAAACTAAAACTATTAAAAAACTAGTCGATTGGTACATTACGAGATGGGGTATTAAAGGCTCAGCCGCTGCACCAGCACCAGTATGCCTACCAGTCAGAAAAATCCCACAAACTGTTAGTTAGTAGATACAAAAAAGCCATTTACTGTAAGGAAATTGCTTTGGGAGCATTTCTAGAAATTGAAACAGCTTTTAATAATACCATCTTTACCTCCATTGACATGGCTAAGAAAAGACGAAGAATACCACCTCCTCTTGTCTAAAATTGGGTCAACTCTATGCTTAAAAATAGGACTGTCAAAATGACATTATATGGAAAAGCTGTGGGAGCTAAATGATATAAATATAAAAATATAATGAATATACGAAATTGTAAATACAGAAAATGATGAGATCAGACTTTATGAAAGGTTACTGCATTCAAATCAAAGTTTTTTGATGTAATAATACGGTCGCGGGACGAATGGTCAAAAGAAAATTATCCATGTAAGGGCAGGAAAACATTTGGTACATAGATGGGGCCAAAATACAAAATGGCACCTGAGCTGGAATATATGAAAACCTCAGTTTTCCAAGCGGAAGTGACCGCCATTAAGTGGTGTGCCAGGCACATAATAAATTCGGGAGTTCAATTTAACAGACCGATTACCATAATGTCCGACAGCCAAGCAACATTACAGGCGTTACGATCGCCAGTAATAAAATCCAAACTTGTCTTGGATTGCATAGATAGCTTGAGGCACTGGCCACACCCAACAGAGTACGTCTGGTTTGTACACCAAAAGACCAAGGCATAGAAGGAACGCCGATCAGCTAGCCGAAAACGGGAACAACTGGGACATTTATTTGACTAGAATCCACACAAAACCGGAAAAAAATCCAATGCATACTTGCAAAGGAACACAATAACTTTGGAAAGCATATGCTAACCGAAGAAGAGCTGAAAGCAATCCCTAGGCAAAAACTCTTGGACTTCATAGAAGAGACAAAACTGAAGATATCAGAGGCGCATAATAAAACCATCTGGTCCGCAGTCCCAGTCAGCAGATTCTCTCGATTCCCAGATTCTGCACTTTCTCATGTTGTGTTCTGGACCAGTGTTGCCAATTCAACGAAATTTTCGCTAGATCTAGCGGATTTTAATTCTAAATTGCGGCAAAATTATCAATCTAGCGGCTGGCGGATTTTTTAGCGATTTATCCAAAACGATAAATTTTACTAAAATTTTGTATTTTTTGTAATGATTTCTGATTCGTAGTCCGAGTTTTTAAGTAATTTGTGTATGCTTAATTAGAATGAATTTAAAAAAATCTATTGTTATTTTAAATGGACTAAAATGTCCAAAACATACAGTTTTATAAAAAACATATATTTAAAAAATTATGATTTTGCAGATACGGGTTTTTTCTGTTACGACGGCAGTGTACTTCTTTATCTACAAACATTATAAAATTGATATTAAATTTATGTTATTAAAGTAAAACAAAATAATTTTGTAAAAAGGAAATAAAATATTTTATAATAAATGTGGTTCACGGTAAGTTCATCGAAAATCAATTCATCAAGACTCAATTATTAATAATTAAAGTTTAAATTATCATTGTTATTTAATGCGTGTAGTCCTTCAACATTTATTAGACACTGCTTTTTCGACTTTTTGGTCCACGCAAAATTCCTTTTAAAGACTATAAAATATTATATTATATAAAAGTTTTTTGATGAATTTATTTCCATGAACTTGTCGGTTACCAATAAATGTATATGGATACAATTATTAAAATATTTTGCATGTTTTTCTTTTAATTCTTTATTTGTTTCAGGCCAGGATCATTATTTTTTATTTTATGTAAATTTGTAAAAATATTTACTAAAATGTTTTATACGTTTCAGGTGCGATTGTGGATAATCATGTTTTTTATATGTTTTGTTTCCGGCCAGGATTATAATTATTGATGATCATTTAATTTATGTCATTTATAAAGTAATTTTTTGTTTTTTTTTTTAATTTTGTTTGTCATCATACTAAATTTTTTAATTTTTGTCTTTCTTTTAATGTATTTTCAATCAAGTTCTGTTATGTTATTAATAATGTATATTGGAAGGCATATTGTATATTGCTTGTAAATTATATTTTCATACTGCTTGTTTCATTATTAATCAATAAATTTCTTTATTGCAATCGTGTTGTAAATGAAATTTATATATTACTATATATAGCATATATCACATTAATTTTGACTGCACTTAAATATCTATGAAAATTAAAACATTTAAAAAGATTTGTCATTATGTAACCTTTTTCTTACTTTATTATATGTATCTTAAAACCATTTTACTTTTTATTTAATCCTATATTGAATATACACAAAGAATGTTTTAATTCATAAAAAAGTCTTTATAAATTAAAACAATTTCTGTGAACTGAAATATTATTTTAAATTTAATTAAATTGGAGCATTTAAACTTCCCGCGTATCTCCCCCATTTGCGACAATACAGCTGTCGGTTCGAGATTTAATTAAAATCGCAAGGCTCCAAAGAAATACATAGATGTCGCCTATCTATATAGTCTAGGTTATCTATGATTCCATTCCAACAAAAGGTAAACTTTTAACTTTATAATTATTATAAACTTACGAACGAATGGTTCAGTTTTAAGTTTACTCTTTTTTACTGAATTTGTGAAAATAATGATTGTAAAATTTATACAATTTGATAAAAGTTGTAAACTATATAACTTTAAAATTATTGGTAATTATCAATTTTTATGTGGTGAATATCTATAATACTTTAACTTTGTTGCTGACATAATTAGAGACTTGATTGTAGGTAACTATTTGATGTTCAGGTTTGCTAAGCTGCAATAGATTTTTTCATCGGTTTGTTTGTTTTTATAGGTAGTATATTCATTGGTATTGCTAGTTAATAAAATATTTGTCAATCTGACATTCTATATCTTGGCACATCAATATCCATCAATTTCTTTAATGATTCTCCATTACGGTGACTGCTGGAGAACAGTGGAATAACATATTTACATGCAAAAACGTCAGTTAAATAGGAACTAAAATATTGTTTACGACATTTTGCTGTTTGTCAGCAATTCCTGTACTGGTTAGTCTTGCAAGGAGGAATTGATGGATTATAGTGTTAAATTCGGACACATATAAAGTTAAAAATCAACTCAATTTTAATTATATTAACGAGTATGAAACAACGGGAAAAAGTTAACATGCTGGATGCCCCGAGATTGACGAAAATGGGTTCCAAGTAAAAAAGAAAATATTAAATAAATGATTTTTTTAAAATGTATTTTTAATTGTTTTAATATTAATTTCTAGTTAAACTAAAATGCAATTCTTCAAAGCGGAAATTAGTGACATACTACGTTGCATACAACGAGATGAAACCTTTGTCAACGAATTGCAAGAATATGTAGTGGATATGCTTAAACTACTAAGCGGATCTAAATATAACTCTATTCGTCAATATGTTCCAATGTGTGCTTCTTCTTGGTACTACATATTAACATCATTAAGCAATTTACAAACACTTGGAGAGGAATATACAGGAATCATACGTTTATCAAACAATGAAATTCCTACGAAACTTGTAAATACTTGAATCACAATTATTTTTTTAATAAATAATTATTATTTTAGGCCCAACTCATTTGGTTAATTTTATATGTCGGTGGTGATAAACTTTTTGATAAATTTCTTGCAAAATTTGGTAAGAAGTTATATTTTTCTAAAAGTATCACCCATGAAGCTAAAGCAGTATTGCTGCAGATGATCGACTTCTTAAAAGAAAATAAATATATTATAATGAGGCTGCATCAATCAATTTTTTTTATATATGGAACGTATCATCATTTATCTAATCGTACTACCGGAATTGAATATGTAATTTTTATTTATATTAAATTGTTCAATTGACTTAGATCATTATTTTTAGGTTTTAATAAGACAGTGGATGCAGGATTCCAGTGCAACTACTAGTTTTAATATTTTAGGGAAAATATCAATAATATACTTACTGCTATTATTAATTGAAAAATTGAGATTTCAAAAAATAGTGACAACAAATCTTAACAACATTCCACAATCAAATAGTTCTAAAATATGTGTGCTGTGTGTAGACAATTGTAAAAATATTTCAGCGACACCATGTGGACATTTATTTTGTTGGGATTGCATTTACGACAGTATAAAATATCAACCAAATTGCCCAATTTGTAGAGAAGAATTCAAACCCAGTAGAATAATACGACTACAGAACTATTGTTAATATTTACAGCAAGATTTTATAAAATTTTTAATGATATTTTTAGAAATCTGTTTGATAGGCAACAGGTAGAAGAAACGCGGCAAAACGGCATTTAAATTCCAATGTATTATAACATCTCATACTTGCAACCTATATTTTAAGTAGTCTGCTTGATGTTGTAAAATATATTTTATTTGAAAATATCTATTTATTCCTTCACAATTTGCGATAACCTATAAATTATTATATGCAAATAAAATAGAAGAGACATTATTTATAAATTATAAAGGTTTTACTTGATAGATATAACGAATGTACATGTATTGTGAAAATTTTACTGATTAACTTAGGTGTTCTTGATAAAGTAGTAAAATTACTGACGGGATGACATTCTATCTAGCTAAGTTCTGCATTAAAATTACAGCTTTGAACCAGACGTTTATAAAAAATGTCACTAGTTTGGTAATGAATTTAATGTATCGGGTGGTTAAGTTTATTTCTTAAATAAATATCCTTTTTAAGTTTTATTTCACATTAGGTATTAATTGTGTGACTAAACGTCCGATAAAGCATGTAGTGTTATTCTAAGGATAAACTACGAAAATGGATTTAACAATCATGCACAGGCCAGATAACTTATAGAAAACTATACTTGGGTCTTATTGTTTCGTTTGAAACGTGAAAACATAATTGTCAGAAATGAATACAAACTTTAATTGTAGGTTATCTATGAAAATTACAAGTATATTAAAGGAAACGGTACACATTGGATCCAAGCTTCCAGCATCAATATTGTGCAAAGTAATTGGCGAAAAAATTAAATTGCAGACATTAATAAACAATAATACTTTAGTAAATTCCACAACAAATTGGCAGATAAAATGATTTTTGCGACATTTGACAGAATAGAATTACCAACCTAATATTTTTTTGTTTAAACAAGAAATAGTTATTCGTCAACCGAACAAGAGTATAAGTTCTCGTATACATTTATATGTAGGATAGTAATTCTCCGATTTATTCGACATTTGTAAAAGCAGGCATAAATGTTGCAGTTTGAGTAGGGATAAGTAATAATAAATTTATTTAATTCTAATACATTTTTATTTTATTAAGAATTTCATTTAGTATTTAATATAACCTTCTCTAATAGTATTGATCATAGGCGAAATAATGACTTATATAACAATGATAATAATTCCATAATATTATTTTGTTTTTTAAATTTATATTTATTAATTTTAACCTTTTGACAGCTGAAGATTCTACCTGCGTACTTTTTCACCATTTGACGTTAAATAACGTTTCGGTGTAAAGATTTTCTGACTTGAGGTTCTAGGACATATACAATCTAATTGTTTTGTTTACTTTTGTGAATTTTCAGATTTGTACTGGTTTGTTTCATAATTTTGGCCCTTGAAAATACTACGTGTATGGGTGGACAGTGGTACCTGGGTAATACGTGTTATTGCATAATTCTCGAATTATATTATGAGAACGTTGACATTTCAATAGAAAAATAAATGCATTAAAAATAGGAGAAATAAAAAAATAAAAAATTAACTAATGAAATTTAAATTTATTTGTTTTTTTATTTGATTTCAAAGATGTAGTGGAATCTTTCTCCTATTCAAATGAGGTCCTTTTGTTATTCTTTTCTTAAGGAGAAAAACCTTCAACAGGAATATGCAAACTACACAAACAAGGCTTATGTGTGGGATTTGGCTTGCCCAGAGTTAGGGTTTACCGGCTCTAACTAAAAAACCCCTTTTGTCTTCTTTACAAACGCAGTGGCATTGCTTTGGCACTAAATCATCCTACGTACTTGGTGATCCATTTTAATTTATATATAATTCATACATCACCTAAAACAATGGCATCGTTAAAATCACCTATTTTTAAACTAGTATGAATTCTGAAATTGGAAAAAAATTGTTTGGTTGTGAGACGATCCTGGCCACCGTACCACAATATCTTGTATAAACAAGTTACCATTACAAATGACCTGAACATTTAACGAAAAGTAACTTTTTCTATTGTGGAAATATTCTGCATTATTTCCTCCTACAAAATAAAAATTTGAAGTAAGGAATAAATAATTAAAATTACTCACCGATGGATTGAATTTTCACATGCGTACAATCAATTGCACCAATAACCTTAGGAAACCGTGCAATTTCAAAAAAGCATTCTGAACTTTTTCTTCTTTGTAATTCATTGTTTGGCAGTTTTATAAACATTCCACTGAATGAAATAATAGCATCACATACTTTAGGCACCAATCTGCATACCGTTGATTTTGTTACCACTAAATCACCAGCTAATATTAGCATACTGCCAGTTTTTAATAGTCAGAAGATTATTAGCAGGTGTAAGAGCGTGGTTTCTAAAGAAATAAAGAAATATTTATTTAAATGAATTAAAATTTAAAATATCAAAGTCAACTGCAGTAAGTTCGAACACATTTTTATTAAGTTCAATATTTAACCAATTTATGTTTAAGCACACAAGTTTACATCGTAAAATGCTTTTTGATATTGAAATGATCGATACAATATTCACGTATCAATTATAGGTTAGTACTGTCGATTACCTTTTACAATCTTGCCTTGTTTACAATCTCACCTAACTCAAGCTACTTATTAAATTTGTTGTTAACATGTTTTATTATTATATGTGTTATTAAATTATCGTACTTACTCGTTAAAATACTATACATGTTAACCTACATATGCCAGACTAAATAACAAAAAATCCTACGTAGTGTGGAAGTTTTAATAATGTACCGAAACAGATTAAATTAATTTATAAAAATAGATATAAATTATATAAATGAAGTTTATTATTTACCTTTTAGTTGATGTAATTAATTGATCGTGCAGTAAATTTACAAACATGTCAAACGATGCTTTCCTCAATGGGAATCTTTGAAAAAAATTGCTTTTCATTCCACATCATCTAATGATCCATGCGAGGACGATACCTTCTTCTCAGGGGAACTTGTATTAAGGAACAATCACTGGAAGAATCCCACAATACAGCTGTACAATCACCGTTATCCATTTTTTCTATTGAAACTGATAAATACTATTTAATTAGGCAATTTAAAATTACAAATAAATTAACCGAAATCGATGCGTATTTGAAGCCATGATTAACATTCAAACATAGCTTAAACGATACCACATCCAACAATTGAGTCAAACACTAGTCAATTATCAAATTAACGCTCAATTGTGGAACTGAATCCTATCAACCGGCGGTTTCGCGTCAAAGTCGAATTGATTGGAGACTGAGTATAACAGAGACAGTAAATTATCTAACCATTGCATTACTTTTTAGATGTTTTTATTTGTTCAATCTTCAAAATTTTACAATAATCACAAGAACTAGCTAGAATTCTGTTATCTCTTACATAGCACGTAAAAACAGATATATTGTTGTCCATAAAGATTATATTAAAAATTTCAAATGAAATTTTGAAACTTTGATTGTAATCTACAAATTGCCATTTTTGTTGTTAGATGTTATTATAATTTTTCCAGAAAATTCTTCTTGAGACACCCTGTACCGTTATTTTTCAAAATTATAATATTGCTGGATTTGTTAAATTACATATTTTCATTTAAATATGTAATATTTTCTTTCTATTTACTACTTGGTACTGCAGCCTACCATCTCCTTTATGGTTTCAACATTGTAGATCGTGTCAAAGGAAGTGAAATTCCTCGTTTGGCCTCACGAGGTCCTCAAAGTTTCAATTTTGTCAATACAAATAATGTTTTAATTGCATATTTTATGCACCAATTTGCCTTATTTTTTAGTATAATAAAAACTACGAGGTTTATCGAAAATTAATAATAAGAAATATGGAAAAATATGCAAATTACTTTCGAAGAATAAAATAAATTTAAATTAAAAATACGTTTAGCAACCTAGTAAAATTTCTAATAAAATTCCAATTATAATGTAAGCAATGTATTAAACACATCAAATGAATAAAAACTGCAGTTGCCGTGTACTGTCTAGATATTGCGTACATGTTAAAGAAGAAATGAAGAAAAATTGTAGGCCCTGTGTACTGTCTAGATGTTGCGTACACGTTAAAGAACCCGATAATTCAGTTTTTGGCAAAATTACCAGATGTGGTTAACCTCTGGCTTTTGTTATTAGTCTCAAAGGAGAATTCAGAAATAGGCCGACGTTAAATAAATTGAAGAATAAGAAGAAATGTAATAAAAGTTTTACTTCTGGTGTGAATGTCCAAGTACACTAACATTTTTTTTTTAAATTTTTGTACCGGACAAAGAAATATTTTGTTTTTATTTTTACCAGAACTATGAAAAAAATCCTGGTTATGAAGTGTTACAACGTTTTAGAATAAAACATGTTTTGACCTAGCATTGATAAAATAAATTTGACCACCCTATTTTTGAAGTACACATATAGATTAGAATAATTCTTCTTACCTTTATCAAGTGGTAATTCTGAAACATAAGAATAATATTTCTTTATTTTGTTTAGATTAAATAAAACACTATTGTATTTTTTGAAATATATTATCAATATATAATACAGAACACTGGTGATAAAATATCAATCCTAAAAATGAATTCCTTTGCTATTCTGTCATGATACAGCTTAGGAAAAATCACAATTTGTACAAACTAATCTTTCGTATTTGGTTAGCAGGCAAGATACGTGTAATTTAGGAACTGCCAAATTTTAGAGACCGTAAGCGAAAAAATACAGAATTTATTAAAATTGTTAAAAAAACTAAGTTGATATTTCAGTCAAATTATAAAAAAATAAAACTTGAGCTTCTATTTTAATAAGAAAAAAAAAAGGTTTACAATATCAAATACATAAGTACAAGTTTCAATTTAGAAGCGCAAATTGTTTAATTGAAAAAATTGAGTATATTTGTTTAATCGTATTACAATTTAAACCTGCTTATTTTATTATTGACATCATTTAGGCAATTCTGAATATATATTTTTATACCTAATTATATAAAGTATATCTATTCAATAAAGGTAACAGTAACAATCTATAATTTAAGAATATTTTAAAGGCAAGGTAAAGTTTGAACAACATTTTCAATTAAAATAACAGCGGAATAAATTTAGTTTTTTTCTTCTTTCGTTAAGCTTTTAATAATTAATTATTACTATTTTGGAGAAAGAATCATAAAAGATGTTTTTAGCAACCAACATTTTTATCAGTGTTAATTAATGAAGTCTTAAACAACACATTTTTTTTAATTATTCAATGTAAAAATCGCAACGAGTGCAAAAAAACCATTCACACAAGAGTGTCTTACAATATTTTAGTACAAAATTGTATTTGAACTTCACCAAAATTGTAATAATTCTAGCAACTTTTGCTACGACTAAAATCGTTTCACGATGAACATCCCATTTGATTTATAATTGTCATTCACGCACAATTGGAGTTCATTTACGGTGATTTAAGTACAATTCTTGCACGATTTCAATAATTTGACAGGTTATTTACGGTGATTTAAGTACATTCATGCAAAATTTTGGTGTGCTTTAAGGAAACACCGTGTGAAGTGAATACTTTTGTATTGTGAGTCCGAAAAAAAGCATAGAGGGTAATTTGAAACATTTCAGGGGTAGGAATACAGGTAGTCAGCAAATGGGACTGCGAACACGAGCATTCCCTATATGCAGTGGCCATAGAGCGTAGTGTAATAAGTGGCAGGCTAGCTGTATATAAATAAGACGAATAAAAAATGTGACATTGACATTTAATATTCAATATAAATATTATAATAAAATTGAATAGGTTATTTGGAAAAGGGCACATGTCCTTTTTGAATATTTTAAGAGTCCGCTGTTGCTCTTTTCATTACTACAAAGTATTGTAATAAGCAGGCATGTTTCAAAATTGCTTTAGAAAAAAATGAATATGTTTCCTTTTCCAAATAACCGATTTAATCAAAGGTTTCACTTCAACTGTGTGTGTTCCAAGCAGTCACCATTTTTTTTTGTTGGAATATATTTCTTCTTTTGTTTTTTTTTTAACAAAACAATAATAAATATAAAAAAATATTTTTTTTTAAATTGAAATTTTTGGTTTTGTTTTTATTTGACTCGAAAAAAACACGACAATTTTGCTTTTAATTTTTTGTTGTATGTTTAATAAAAATAACAATAAATGTATGATATTTTTAAAATTCTTTTAAGAAAAAATAAATTTTTAGAAAATACAAATTTGTTTTTGTTTAATGAAAATGAAAATTTATTAAAAATCTGATTTGTAAAAAACAAAAGAAAAAATCATAAGAGAAAATCAAATATTTTGTAACTACTGCTTCACTATATAAAATTACACATAAATGATTTAAAATTTTGGTTTAAGAATGTCAGTGTATGCGTACACGGAATAGTAATTTTTTTTGAGATGCGGATTTTTTCTGGAATCATGTGGAATTTATATGAAATATCCTAAAAATGTTTGTCAATTTTTTTGATATCGTATAGATTTTTGTTAAAATCGAGTCCGGTAGAGAGATTTTATGCATGTGAAATTAACAAGTGATTTTCCAGACAAAATTTAAAAAAAATTACAAAATTTCAAAAAAATCATTTATAAATTTCACATATTTCCAGACATTATCTTTAAAAAAATTGCAAAATTTCATGAATTTTCTTAAAAATGTCTCACAAATGAATGTGATTTCTCTAGTAATTTTGGTGTATGCATACATATGCCCCGATTTTTTTTTTGAATTGTATATAATTGTTGTATTGTGTGGAATTTTGTAGAATACATTTGTTAAAATTGTGCAGATTTTTTTTGTTGAGTTATGTGAAATTTTTAAAAATTCTTGCGAGGTTTTTTAAGTTTTGTATAGATTTGTTAGAATTGTGTGTAATTTTTTAAATTGTCTCAAATTTTGCGAATGTTTTAGGAATTGTCGAATTTTGGTGTATGTGTGTAAAATTAGTTACCACAGACATAATTTTAAGCTAATGAAAATAGTTTGCATACCACTGGTCTATGAGTCTATACTATCCGTTTGTTCAGGTTAGGTTAGCTCAGGCCACTGAATTATATAACTGGAATGATATCGAATTTTAATGATGAGAGAGATGCGGTACGATGTATCAACATTTCGCTCTGATGCAGAGTGTCAAGCGGAAACACGCAGCACTACTATTTTTTTAATTAAATAACGAAAATAATATTACGCACAGTACATTTGATTTAATGAGTAAAAAGAGGATAAGTATACGTCGTAAGCTTTCTTTCTCTATCTAACACCCCTGTGTCAAACCGATTTTATAAGAGCATGTTCCAGTTCTTGACAATTTAGTGGATTGAAGAAAACTGTGATGTTGAAGCGGTTTAGTAGATAAAAGATGATAAGACAAGGGATAGTAGACCGTATTTATTACTTAGACCGCATAGTATAATATTGCATCGGTAGGCCGATAACTTGTGTTAGCATCA
Organism: Tachinus sp. AB-2021; assembly: GCA_030264575.1. Lineage (NCBI taxonomy): Eukaryota > Metazoa > Arthropoda > Insecta > Coleoptera > Staphylinidae > Tachinus > Tachinus sp. AB-2021. The sequence continues at coordinate 18,744 of JARJEC010009094.1, read as the reverse complement.
ACATTTCAGAAAGAAAAAACAAATAAACTTTTATTTTTATGTTTGATTTAAAGAATAAAACGTTTTATTTGATTTTTAATTTATTCATCAATTTCTAAAAATTGTTTTGAATAATTTATTTGATTTTCTGAAAATATTTTAGAAACATTTCATGATAAATTATTCTTTGTATTTTTTGCACTACCAACATAATAAAAAATAATAGGTATTAATTAATAAGCCAAAATAAAAATTATAGTTGACACATCATAGCCTAGAGTAAACTTTGTTTTTTAATAATTATTATAAAACTGGTCAGCAAAATTAAAATTTTAGTTTACATTTTTATATTTCGCAGGCTATGTTTCAAAGCATTCTTCCTTTGACATCGATTGATACTGATCACATAAGTTTCTTTCCCCCATTATTAGTGTATTTTCAAAGCGCCATTTATTGATTTTTGATTTTCTAATATAAAGACTCATTGTGGTTAAAGCTATAATTCTTTTAATGTATCCTACCTCCAAAGCAATATAATATTAGTAAAATATAAAATTTTAAAAATTATTATCACAAATACCCAAATTTTATTTAACAACATCTATATAAATATTTTCAATATTGATGTCTGAATATGGTGGAATTCAACAATATTCATTCTGAAAATTAGAAAAATTTGTGGAGTTTTAATTTTTATAATTTTCAAAATGAATCTATTTAAATGTTAATAAAAACCAAATTATTAACTAAATCTTGCCCTTGAAATAAATTACCTTCAAACTTATTACTTTACAATAATGGAGTGTCATTAAAGCATCCCTTTGATAGAAATAAAAGTGCATTTTTTGTAGCGCTTATTTTTATTATCATAATATGTAGTATGCAACTTGTTATGAAAACATATAATTGTAACATTATTTTTAACAATCGTTAAAATTGCTGTTAAAAGAGACTGCAAGTGCAAATGAGCATTGCGATAGTGTCTGAAAAGGCACACTATTATTATGTATTTGTATGTTTTATCATTATCACTGGCTACGAAAAACAAACAATTTTATTGTGTAATAGTAATAGGATATGCATCTAATGATATTTCTATATGGATACTGAAATGGTATACCATAGTTTAATTTCATTAATAATTATTGAAACAATTGACTAACAGGGAGAATACTAAATAAATAAATTTAAAATATATAATACAATCACTATTCAATTACGCTACAAAACGTATTGATTTCTATTATTTTGACTAATCATGTACACTACCATTCGGCCTGTAGAAAAATTCTATATAAATAAATCTCTACAATAAAATTAATAATTGATAAATAAATATTAACACCTTAATCATAGTCTTATTGTAAAAAATCAGAATGTCGATGAAATGTATAAAAGAAAATATAAATAAGTAAAACAGTATGGACATTGAAGTAGGTAATAATTGACTACTACTAAAATAAAAATATTTGATGCTTAGAATAAATTGGTGCTGTTTTTAAATATCAAATTTATTGATCCGTTGAGCAAACATAACATTTTTTACAAAATAATTTCAGTCTGATAATAACTTCTTCAATTGAATACTATTTTGTTTTTAAGTCGTACAGACGCAGCTGCACATGAAATAAATGAGATCTATTATCCTATGGAAAAACAATGTTGTATTAAAAATTTAAAAACGATTGATTTTGTTTTAAGTCTAAATTAATTAATCACATACCTAGTCAAAGGGTTGAATTCTTTAAGATTTATTTCGTTTTCAGTTCGTACATACCCCCACATTTTCATGGCTTCATCACAGTTTTCTTCAATGTATTGTATTTCGGTTTGATTTAAGTCTAATCGCCAATGGAACGGTGCACTTTTTGAATCGCGAAAAGTACTGGAAACTCCGCCCACATTTGATTTTGTATGCGAATCTAGGAAATTTTTCACATTCGGATGGAATTGTAGACCGAAGAAATTAAAGAGATCCTGAACCATTTCATATGGACGCAATGATAAATCTTCATATCTTATTGCCCTATAAAAGTAATGAAAATTGTATATGTATTATTAATCCCAATATGTACATTAATTTTAGGTTACAAAAGTAATTTTTTTGTGTGAATAATGTGCAATAAAAACGTAATTTATATATTTTTAAAGTAAATTATATGTAAAAAAAAGAGTGTCGATAAAGAACTGAGAGAGAGAGAAATAGAAGGGGACCTGTGGATGGATAGAGAAGGATGGAGACTGGAAATCGGAAGACGTTATAAACCGAAAGAAATAAAAAAAAAAAGAAAAAAAATATGTAAATTGATTTTCGTAACAATATCATTACAAATTTGCATAAAAAACTTTAATTTCAATACGTTTCTTTTCAAAAATAAATATTAAAGTAAATAGTAAATAAAAATTTACTTTACAAGACCCCCTATTGAAGGATGATTGATTATATTATCTTGGATTCCCTTTTTATGAATTTGATAATGCTAAATTTTATTGTTTCTTTAAATTGCATGATCAATTAACAATTCAACATTGCACAAATGAAATTATTTTGAGAATACAATTTTTATATAAAAACAAATGTAAAATGCCATATCTAATAGGTGAATATAATTGTATTAATACGACAAAATTAACTTAGCAACGCATAGTTAGAAGTAAGAATCACTTGTCAAATTTTTATAATGATTGTTATATCTGACAGATTATAGTAAATATGAATTTAATAATAAATAATAAAATAATCGGTTTAAATGGAAAAATTATATTCTCATACTAAATATAATCTCATTGTACGTTTATCAATTTTTTTTTTATAAATAAAATTCATATTTAAGGTTTGGAAAATATAACTCTTGTTGCGTACTCGTTATATTTTCATCGCATGGTATTACAACTCGTGACATATATAAAAAATTATCATTAGTAATACAACGAGTGTATTGATGATCCAATTTTAAATATTGATTAAATTTTGAGAGATAAATTATGTTGTTTTCCTAAAGCAACATAATTTATCTAGAAAAAGTGCACGAATTTGCAATAATCATTAAAATACACAAATTGTATTTGTCAAGAATAATTCATGAAAAAAAAAAACTTAAATGCTATAACCTTTTATTTATTATAAACATTAATATTAAATTTATATTTTACTGACATCGTCCGATTTAATTTTTAGTAATGTCATCATGAACGTCACTGGCAAAAACATAAACAATAATTATATTAATTGCCATTTATCAACTCGTTTGTATAAAGCTGCCTAAGCCAATCAAAAGCTTGTATTCAAAATGTGAAATAATGGATAATATACAAACCATTTATTATATATTACCTATCAAAAATATAAATGTTGAAAATACTACATCTACAATTTTACAAATTAATTCTACATGTGGTAACTTAAGTCCGTAAAGATTTTATATTTTTTCTTTTAAAACTGCAACCCTTTTTGATTAAATAACTCATGCATCTGAAAGTATGTTAAAAAATATTTAATTTCAAAATACCAACTTAATTTTGTGCTAAAGTTATTTGTAATTTCTCAAAACTGTAACCTCTATTGATTAATTAGCTACCTTTTTCAAATTTCGCAAATTTAAATTATATTAAAAATATACAATTAAATATTTACAATTTTACACAATAATTTTACATATTTCAACATAAATCTTTAAAAATGTCATCATTTATTTTCAAAATGCAACATTGCATTTCTCATTCAATTATAACTTTAAATTTTGTTAAAATAGTAAATGCTTAGCTGGAGGTTATAAAAAATTAAATTTCTTCTATATTACAAAAAAATGCTTGAAAAATAACTGACTTATAGCACTGACCGGATTTTAGTATGCTTCCCACATATTTATTTGTTTAATATAAATTTGGTGAACAATTATTATTATATTAATCAAAACTACAATTAGCATAAATTAAAAACAAATCAAAAGATTGTATATGGTCATTCATTTGATGTGGATAAATTTTAAACTTTGTTAATATTTTATGAAAGCAACAATAGCTTTCTTACATGGAAATAAAATTATAGAATATTAAAGTGTTTTCAGCAACAACAACTTCTCTTGGAACCAATATTGATGAATCTCAAAATTACAGAAATAACATTTTTAAAGGAATCAATGTTCATGATTTATTAAAATGCACAGTTAAAATGCTCTTTACACATAAGAGATTAATTTAAAAAATTGTAGATGTAATTTGAAATTTAATATTTTTCAATAATATAAATAATAACCATTATATGCGAGGAGAATACTATACTAAGGAAAACACCGCAAAAATTACCATACGATTGACAATCATGATTTTGTGGAAGTTGTTATGCTCAAAATCGAATTGTCAAATAATATAGTGAGGTTAAAATAATAAATTTGTGAAACCTATACACATTAACCACTTTTGTTTTATTAAAAATGTATGAACAATATAAAGTTAAAGTATTTACTTGGAGCTACCCAAACTAGTTAATTGTGTTAATTGAAAATTTATTTGGTTTATTAAAAAGCAGATGCAATTTTGAACTTTTTATGCAAATAAATAAGAATATATATATAAATATAGCACACTATAGTTTTTATTTGAAAAAAAAGTTAATAAAATATTTCAAAAATGTAAAGTGGGAAATAAATATTGGCTACACTTTATTGTACGTAAAAAAGTGCCGAGTTTAACAGTTGGGCACACGATCCGCGCAGCAGTGAGAGCTCCAATTAGAGAACTGATCAAACCACTTTACTCATGTGCATTAAACCTAATTTTTTCCATTTTCACAATTAGAGAATTTGATAAATTAAATAACTTTTATTATAATAATTATTACATATTTTTGTTCTGGAAAGACTATCAATTTGCTTAACATATTAATATGCATGTTGTTTTCTAAATATACTAAGATTTTATTGTCAAAATTAAATAGTAGAAACAACTTACGGTGCTAGTGTACAGTAATATTAGTTTATTTTATTCATAAAATTAAAAACAATTGTAAAAAAATAAGCTAGTGTATATTCACTTATGTCAAGTAAACTAAAATAACTAGATCTGTTGTTTGTACATAATTTAGAATCTCCCCATTTTATGATATCTTTCCGTTTCATCCATTGGAAACACCAAATAGACCATTAGAAAATGTTCTGTCTGTCTGTCGGTATGTCTTATGATATTTGGTGAAAGGTTTGTTCAGTTGTAGCAAACGAGCTTCAAAATTTTCAGAGTATTTCAAACTAACCTTGATTATCTAGGTCTTAAGTTATATCGATATGAAGTCTAAATACAATGCTATGAAGGTTTGAAGTGTCTAACGTCAGCCAGATACTTTGCCGCATGGATCGATGGGTGAGTCGGTGGGTTGGTGAGTTGGTAGGCCGGTGATTGAGTAGGCGAGTGGGTCAGCAAGTGGATAGGTGGGTGAGCCGGTAGGTTGGACAGTGGGTAGATCGATGGGTGGGTGGGTCGGAAGCACAAACCATCATATTCAGCTAAATGACTCGCTCAACCAAATTCTGGGGCTTTCAATAATATTTGTAAATGTTAATGAAAAACTATATAAATTTTTATTTTATAATCCCGTCAACGACAAGTACGTTAGGTGGTTAAAAATAAAAGAATAATAGTTGGCAACACTTACATCTGCTTAATATGGTGCTTCATTACTAATTTGGCTTAATTAATTGTTATGTTTATGACATTTTGAGTGTTTTATTATCATATTTAAAATATTTGTTTTTAAAATTAAGTTGTAGTTATAGAAAAAGTATAGTTTATATAAAGTTTGGAAGGTAATTCTGCGCTCGTGGAACCGTCTTACTCGCCCTGGCAGGCTTGTTCAACAAATTTTCCAAACGCCATAATCACATAAAAATAATATTTAAATATTCCGAATTGTAAACAAGCAAGTGATTGTCATTATAACAAAATATTTAAAAGCTACCTTAATGTGAAACTGCAATTGAATATTTTTAGGTAACTGAGGTTAATTTCTACAGAAACACATTTTCCTTTTCATTAAAATCAAAATTTTATCCTTAGATTATTAACCATAAACGGCAACAACCTATTGCACTCGGTCATTATATGATCATTATAACCACACTTATGAGTGCTCTTTGCTTACATATTCATTTTGATATTATTAAGTAAAATTTGATTGTGAACAATGCAATTTTTACATCAGTTGTGTTTTTATTTACAAGGATAAATGAATTAGTCATAAATTGATGTTGATGGCAACGCTTCCCGAATACCCAATCCATACAGAAATGTAATTTTTGTTTCAACGTTCAAATATTTAAGTGCTTTGAATTTCGACCTTGTAATAAGGAAATGGATTTATTGACTATTTTTTCTAAAAAAATCTAAAGATTCAAGACTTAAAATGATATTTTTAATGTTATGCTCTATAGAACATAAACTCAATTTGATTGATTGTTTTTTCCGGTAATTTGGTCTGCTATTTATTAAAACATTTTTTTACTGCATGTTTAAGTTTTATAATTTTTAAAATTTTATTCGGTCATTTAGATTTTCATCGTCTAAAAGTTTAGTTAAAAAAAAGAAGTCATAGTCATCTTAAAACTCTTTTCTCTTCTAATTTTCGAAATTCCCCGCTAACAAACACCCTGTACTCTATGCATACATGTAGACATAAAAAAATCTGTTTTTTATAGTATGTTTATTACATATTGATTTGCTGCTTTAAGTTATATTATTTAATTTAATTTATTGTGATATACAATAATATATGATATTACCTTACCTTGTTTTTTAAGTTTCACATGCAATGATTTAATAATATATTTGTTGGTATGATACATTATTTAATTAACTTAATGAGATGGTTAATTATTTGCAAATTCCACAGAGGTAGGTAGTTTTATCAATTATCAAAATAGATCATTTGTAGCTATTATGTATAATAAAAAAATATAACCTTGTAATAAAATTAATGCATATTAGTCTGAAAATAGTAAGTATAATTAATATGAAATGACATCAACATAAATGATATAAAATGTATCATTAAACGTTACTTCCTACTTAATTAAATTTAAAAAAAGAAAAGAATAAAAAATCTTTTTTAAATTATAAAATAGTATTTTCAAATAATAAATAAAAAGAACATTTTAGTCATTTTAAACATCCGGTATATACAAAATATTATAGGTTATTTAAAAAATCTCAAGATAGACGTTAATGTTTGGGACGGTTTGTGTTAATTCTATTATGATCAGGATTCTGATCATCTTTTTTAAATTTAATATGAAAAATCTCCAGGTTGTTATCGAATAAATGCATTTTTTTTAAATAACCTTGGGAATATAAAATTTTGATCTCAATTTTCATTATTTCGTATTCTGTTTTTAGTTCCACACATTCTATTCTTTGGAGAAGAAGGGTGAACTTTGGTATCATTGTCCTGGCCGAAAAAAAATATTTTTAGCGTAAACATCTGCTAGGTCATTTTAAGATGTAAAGCATAAACATCTTAAAATGACCCAAATCGTCGAGAAATGCAAAAAAAGTGTGGATAAGAAAAAAAATTTAGTGGCAGGACACAATAATACCTAGGAATTGTGTCAGACAAGCATTTAAGAAAAGATATCTAAAAATGCAATTTAAAACAGAAAGCCTACTAAAATGTAGAAAAATGCAATTTGAAGAGATTTACTAAAAGTTGGAATTTATTAAATACATTTAATTCAATGTTTGATGTGGAATTTAAAATTTGACTCAGTTGTCCTGTTTACGTCAAAGTTTTAAGATCACAGACGCGTTTTTTTTTTTAAACCTGAACCAAACTACTACATAGTTACTTACATAGTTACAAAACCGTCATAATAACAAATGTTTGAACCGGAACCAGAAAATCAAACTGTGAACTACAACTGTCTGCTGGTTATCACATATTTTCTTGTAGTTTGTGATATAAATATTAAAAAAATATGACAAATTAGATATTTTCGAAATCAGAGAAAAATAAACATTTTATCGAGTCCATGGCCAACTAGGGTTGCCATTTTAAAAAGTTTGGGTTAAATCTAAAAAATTCGATTTATATGAATGCTGCACAATAAAATCTAGAAATGCATTTTTTATTTTTGTTCAAATACAAATGACTATAAAGTTATTTAAATTTAAAAAATCGACCAATTTGTAGTAGTAGTAATAGTATTTGTATTTCTTGGGTTTTACCCGAGTTTATGTAGTTATGTATGTGTCGAGTTAAGACTTGTTACTCTAGAAATTTGCCTCCGATATCTAAAGCGCCATTGATTGTTTCCCAATGGCGAATGATACCGGTAGGTGGGGATATGCGATTACCCATCCTAGTGCTGGCCACGCCTAACATTGCTTGCCTTGCAAACATTCGATATCAGTCATATTGTATGTCACCCTGACGGTTGACCAATTTGTATTTTTTTGTTTGTTTAAGATAATTGGAAAAGTTGAATCACATCTCAAATTTAAAAATAGCATGAATAGCATCTAGTTTTCCTTGAAATTCCATCCAACTTTCCCAATTTAAACAAAAATTGTAACTTAGATAGATTATTGTCGCCCTCTAATATATATAACATATATTTTTAATCGCCATAGATTGTGTTTAAAAATGCTAGAAAACATTTATATATTAGTGAGTATTTCAATTAAAATAAATTTTTGTTTTCAGAAAATGCAAGAGTCTAATAGTAAAGTTTTTTGAAAAAGCAATATCACTTACCTAAAAGTATTTGGATATTTGATTAGTAATTGAACAGCAGCACTATAATCAGAAACCATATCCGAACATAATAAACTGGGTTTATCACAGTCAGGAGCACCGGGACACCAATCCCTATGCTTGCGAGATTGCAAAGTTCCTCTAGGATCCCGTACTAACAACACAACTTTCACATTTAACCTGTAAATAAAAACATTGAAAATATTAAAATGCATACAAATTATATAAGATATTTCCATAACAAAAAAAAATCACACGCCTATTCATTATATACTCATTAAAGATTAATATGGTTATATAATTAAAACCATTACAATGTTTGTAACATAGGTTGTGTATAGAACATATTGATCAATATAAAATAAATACAGCAAAGGTTGGATTGTTTGTATTGAATCTAAATATACCAATGATAATTATCAAAAACTAGGACATCAATAAAATCACTTACTGTTCATCCTTGAGTAATTCCTCAGCTAGTTTAAGCCTAAGTCTTACTACTTTCATGGATTGAAATGGAAATTGTTTACAAAAGTCATTTAAAAAGTTTGAATTCCAACATAAATTGTAATGTTCACACTGACTCCACAATCTAATGTTATGCGTGAATAGATATTCATGTGACATTCCATAATTTAAATACCTCTTCATATTAGTATAATCACAATTCAACAAATTTTTCAATGCGGTAATTGCTGATTCCGCATAAGGAGGGTCCCTTATTTGAGTAATACCATAATCTAATAGCGGCTCATAATGATAATAATTGGCAGGAATGGCATTCAGTACATCACCAAGAAATGTTGATCCTGATCTCCAAGTAGTTATAATAACACTACGAATCGGTTTCCCGTGTGTTGCAGGTGTGTAATTGGTTAATTTAGTCCCATCTGGAAAACGATAGGAAAACGTCTCCTGATCTATTATTCGTTTATTTCTTCGAATTACATCTCTCATGGGTATGCTTAATGAGTCATTTTGATAATTGTAATCATCTTCTATTAATTCTGAATAATGTAAAGGTTTTCTTTCAAAAGGTATTTCGGTTTTGTAGTTGTAGGTAAATAGAAGGTATCCAACACATAGACTAAGAAAAACCAGAATAAAATTCATTCGTTTAACCATTTTGTTTGATCATTTATGTCGCATTTAATTTTGATGTACTGTTGTGGCTGCTAATTGCTTGTTGACTATGTTGATATGGGTCATAATTTTAATCAAAGAACCATTACTGAAAGTTCGATATACGCAATTATAAAATAATTCTGTACCAAATTTGCAGCACGAGTTGAAATAATGAATTAAATTTTGCTTATTGTTTTACCAATTAAAATTTTATTGTTAATGAATACATATTTAATCAGCTATTTTATTTTTTACTAGCGACCCACTAGGCTATTGTTTAAATTGTTTGTTATCTCCAAAATAAAATATATAACTGCTTACATTACGACCAACTTAGGGTGGCCTTTAAAAGGAGTTTTTGTGCAACGATAGAAAAGGACGCAAGAGGTCAAAAATATGCACAGAGTAAAACCGAACGCTGATTTTATCTCTGGATATCTCTCATGTTATGAGTCTTTTTTTATTCCACTATACTTTTACATCTTATCAAATACTATTATAATAGTAAAATACTTATAGAAAATTTGTGATAATTTTTTTTTTATAATTATATTAAATAATTTTATTCTTTCATAATCTGTTTTGTTTTAAATTGAAAACATTAATTGTTAATTTTATAGATATAAATATTTAAGTAAATTATAAACTTATTCCTATTCTTGATAAGATTTTAAACAAAATGAACTATTTAGAAATGTCAATATTTTATAATAGATATTTGCAATTATTATTCTTGCATTGTATTATAAATAATTTATATTTACAATAATAATATTTTCTTTTTCTAATTTTCTAAATTCTTAAATCAAATTTAATTTTAATTTTCAATTTCAAGTAAAGTTTGTTGTCTATATAAAATTCATTTGTTTATTATTGCACCTGATTGACATTAAAAACAAAACATTTAAATTTCATTATTCATGAAATTGAATTGCAAATTTTTTTCAGTTGGAATTTCCTCATCTAATGTAATGCGATGTTTATAAACGAGGTTACTTTTTTATATTTACAAATAAGTAGGACAGAATTTCCAACTGCAGTTTATTAGAACTTAATAATTAATATGACTGTGTTTGTATTGTGTGGGCAAAAGCAATTATTCTTTCCCCTCAAGATGTGATTATTTAATACTCACGCGTTCATTTGTTTTAAATCAATGTTGACTAGATTTTGTTATTAATTCATAGAGAAGAATGTCGGGTTAGGCGTTTGACAACACATACTGACATATTTACACTCCGCAATTCTGAATGAGTTCTCCATTAAATTCCCTCTCTTTACACTAGTTAACGTTGCCAAATGAATATCACTTTGCGTTTATATAAAATACTATAATGTTTAATCTGTAATAGTAAAAGGCTAATGCTAGGTTAAATATAGATGCGGCAACCATGTGAACGGCACATTGGGTTCGGAACGTTGACTGTGCGACGACTGTTGCGAGTGAACGGCGCGCGAGGATGAAAACCACTCGTGGGTTGAATATTAGATGATTTTTGGTGCTTTTACGCAGACCCAGGCTATACCCCATTCGCATTATATTGTTCGAAATGACCTAATAACTAATGAGTTTTTAATTGAACATCTTCTTAAACATAGACATCTTCTTAACCATCAATAAATTATAGTATAGTTATAGAATTATTATATTTATTAATATTAGATTTATTAAAATTTAAACATTATTTAGGAGGTACTCAAACCAGAACAAGAACCGTATATTGAAAAACAAAATAAAACCGAACCAATTTCTTTGAACCGATGTTTGCCGGTTTTGTTTATTTAACTTTTTCCAGTTATTATTAGTTATGAAAAAAATCTTCAAACAAAAGTTGTAGAGTCTGAAATTTCCTACAAGTTTTATATGAAAATTGAGTCTCAAAAACTACTCGCTAGAAAAGCAGATAGAAAATATTTAAAAAAAGCACTCCATAAAAAAGTTTTGATTGGAGATATGAAAAAAATGTATACACCACTTATTCAATAGTTATTTGTTTATTAAGGCCAGAAAGTGCTACTTTGTTGGACGTGTCTAAAATTCGCGAGAAGAACGAACGTAGCAAGCGAGACGAGCATCAAACGAGAACAGCTAAGAATATTTCGGTCGTGGTAAACACAACATTTTTTAGGAGACTGCAGTTTAACATTTAATTGATTTATATGTTATGTAGCTACAGTGAATGTGCCAATTTTGTAATGTCCGCTATATGCGGCCTGGACGTGTTTTGCAGTAGTTACTGTTACTGTTACTTTTAGTTATAGTTGGATACAGTAGTTGCAAACGCCAACTTACTGGATCCAAATTCGGCCAAAAAGAAAAATAATTTGCTGTACAATAAAAAAAAAAATCCTACCAATAGCAGCTGAGATATTAAAAATCATTTTTATCTTATAACGCAAAGAAAATTTTGGTGATGGATTTTTCCGGTTTGGGGGTTGGAAAAGAATTTTTTAACAGCAATAAAGAAATTGCAAAATAATATATTTTGTAATTTAAAATTACTGACCGAGAAGTTATAGCTAGGCAACCCATTTGCAATTCATTAATAGATAATCTTTGTCATCTTCAAATAACAGATGAGGATACTTACCCAATTTATGTAGGGTTACCAATCATAAAAACGTATTTTTTGATTTTTTATTAAAATAAATATAGTATAATATGCTTATGAGATGTCAGCCAATAACATGGCTTTTTAGATAGAGAATATATGAAATGTACCATATTTATAATAAAGAGATGACGTAAATATTACCAACAAGTAATATTTTATGTTTTCTCGTATGGTTTTCTCCATGCCTGAAAATAATCTTTAAATTGTGTTATTTAAATCAATTACTTTAAAATCCAATCCATTATTTGGTGATTTTAATTAAAAATAGGAATGTTTTTAAAAGACAATTTGTGCTGATTGAAACCTTCGTACTTGCTTCATACAACTGCAATGTCTAAAATATAAATAAAATTATATCATGTGGATTGCTTTGAACTCTACTATGTAGTATTTCATTATAAGAAATAAATAAAACAAAAATTACTATTTTTTAACCACAAAAATTATTTATTAATTAAAAATAAAATAAATTGTTTTGGCTTATAAAGGTCATTGTCAAGTGACTAACAGTTACAGAAAAATACATGTATTTAGACAAATAAACAATTAAAAACAGGTTAGTGAGTTATTTGTACGTCCGGAAATATTTTCAATTTGTAAATTGTATAGCTGCAACTGTAACTACATCTAGCTAATCTTCAGATGCTGATGCCTTCCTTCAACATCTTCGTCTAAATTTGGATTTTGCCAATACTACAGCTAAAGCTTCGCTTTCTGTAGTGGAGTATGAATAAATAAATAAATATATATATATATATATATATAACAATTAAAAACAGTTTAGGGTATGATTATGGTAGTTACATAGTTACAAGGTATACACAATTAAGGGGGGGGGGGGTTAAATTGTTACAGGTATACAGCAGACAAGTTAAAGTACATCAGTTTGAAAGATTAAAAAGAAAATAAAATAACAATAAAAACAAATTTTTAAACACAGTAAATAAGGAAATAATTAAAAAATATAATATACTACATAAAACTGATTCTCTAAATAATTAAGTTTAAGGCCTTTTGAAGAAGTATGTAAGATTTTAAGATTATTGATATCCGGAAACGTATGATCCAGTTAGATAATGTTTGGCAAATAAACCATGGTTTTGATTTAGTCTGAAGGTTCTACAGTGTTCGGTATAACGTTTTTTGAACCTTCTTCCGGTTTGGACTACATATACACTATTGCATTCGGAACATAATAATTCACAAACACCTGATTTCCTTAAGGGATTGATTTTATCTTTAGCATTGAATAAAATATTTGATAATTTGCAACTTGGTCTAAACGCAACATACTTCCCAATTTTTATTTCATGTTATCTTTAATTCTTTTGCTGTACCATTTTAACTTGTCTGCTGTATACCTGTGAACACTTTAACCCTTTTTAATAATTTTATTTACCTTTCTAATGGGAATATGAAAAGAGTGAGTTTTTAAATGCGTGACAAAAATCATGGATAACAAAAATCACCGAAATCAGAATAGGCTCGCTGAAGTCACATACAAATGTACATATTTATGTGACGTCAGTGTGAGTGAGCGAGTGAGTGAGTTTCCATTTTTGTTTGATAACCAACGTTCGTTTGGTTCAGAAATGAAAAAAGTTTGCCAAATCTTGAAATATTAATGTTTTCAAAAACGTGTAAACCCAGCTTCAGCATTGGCATCTTAGTACACATAGAGTTGGGAGAATAGATCTCTGATTTTCATTTTACATACGTTAGTAATACATCTTTATTAACACAATTTACATTTCTATTTTTTTAATAATATAATAAAATATAGTGATCCGTTAATTAAGAAAGTTCTCAGAATACATATTTGTAAAAACCCAGTAAGGGCACCATTGTTCCTACCTCCATCCCTACTCACGAATAGTAAGTATATAAATAATGTAATTGTAATTTTAAGTCAGTTATTATTATCTATCTAAGTTCGATCGGTTGACTAAAGATTAATAGGAAAAACATTGTATTAAAATATAAGATCCAACATTAAACGACTTGATTCAATTTTTACATCTGCGATGTCAGTTGTTGGAAGCACGATCCTCGTCTGCGAGATTGTAAAAACCTCGATACAGTCATATATTAGCAGCTCAAACCATTTTCAAATGCTATGTATGCAGTCAAAACCGTGGCATCTACAATTTCACCACATTCCTCAATTTGTCTTGTGATAATAAAGTGGCAAATGTAAACAGTTTAAAGCTATGCGTAAACTGTCTAGGTAAGGACTACTCGTTGAATTAACGCAAATCGACACGCTGCAAAACTTGCAATGAGAAGCATTTTCTTCACAATCACTTAGCAATAGTAACACCAGTTAAATCATGCGCTGCAATTAAAGAAGACATGCACCAATACGTCATTCAGGCAACAGCCAGTGTGTATATCAATGACAAAAAAACGGCAAACAACATAACTGTCGTGCACTTCTAGACAATGGATCACAATCCAACTTCATCACGAAACAATTCTGTCAAAGGTTACGGACACCAAGTGTCTATTAATATTACAGTCAACTGGATTGGCAACTCTATGGCTCACAACAAAACAACAACAATGAAATCCAAAGATCAACAATAATTTTCTAAGCAATTGGAATTTCTTGTAATATCTACAAGCCGGGAAGGATTGACATATTATTAGGAGCAAACATATTTTGGGAATTACTATCTATTGGCCAGCTGACATTAACAAAGTATATGCAAGGTCCAATATTACAAAAAACAAGATCAGGAAGGATCCATTCAGGTTGACCTGTTTGCAATTTTAGTGCAGTTTTGAAAGCATCGTCTTAACGGGAGACATCAAAAAAATGTACCTTCAAAACTATCAAAACATCTTAAGCACGTACAAACTAACAACCATTACATATGAAACATCATCAGTTCCTTTCCAAGTCATCAGATGCTTACATCAATTAGCAAATTCTGAAGAGAACAAATATTCACATGCAAGGGAAATTTTGCAAAAAGATTTCTACGTAGATGATTGGATTAGCGGAACAAATTCCGAAAACCTACTACTCGTAGTACAAAAGGAGTTGCGTCAGGTACTTAAAAAGGATCCCATTTAAGAAAATAGCGTTCAATCTCAAATAAAATATTAGACAGCACTACAAATAATGCTCATAAAGACAAAAAATTGTTGTTCAACAACAAACATTGGAATTGTTATTGAACAGTAATGAAGACACGTTTCAGTTTTCTCATCCATCAACGATAAAAAAAATGGAAAAATTACAAAATTACTTGGACCAGTCATGATCACTGCCAAGATAATCATGCAAAACTTATGAGAGTTAAAACTTGATTGGGGCGAATCAGTTCCGATAAATCTCCATTTAAGGTGGATAGCATATGAAAAGGAATTGGAATTTTTTGATAAAATCAAGATACCAAGAAGAGCATTGGAAGGAAACCAGATAGAATTACACGGCTTTTGTGAGGCTTCGGAGAGGCCATATGGAGCATGTATATACATCAGAACAAATTCAGAAAATGGCAACTACAAAATACATTTACTCTGCTCAAAATCAAGAGTAGCTCCGCTAAAGGTGTGTGCTTTGTTACTAGCTCACCTTATAGCAGCTACAAAAGAGGCAATACATGAAAATATCAGCAGAGAATTTTATTGGTCAGATTCTACAATAGTTTTAGATTGGATCAAATCTCAATCAAAACTTTACAAGACATTTGTCGAGCGGTATGTGGGTAATTAAAATTAAAATTATTGGCTCAATATTTTTATTTATTGAACCGGTAGTTGTAAACATAGTAATCCATCCGCACAACTATTGTTTTTAAAAAATGTAGCAAGACTACCCGCAAAACTATTTTGTTTCCAATAGATTTGTATAAAAACAGAAGGGCGCGTGGATGGACTAACAAAATTGTTGCTGGTAATACCAAAAAAATACAAATACATACTACTATTTTTATTGTTTATTAAATATCTGATCCTGTAGTTTAGACATAGAGAATTATTTGACCGCCCGGCTCAGTTTTGTTGCGATTTTTATAGACCTTTACATACAATTAATAATTTTTTTTTTACATGTTCATGTTCATCGATTTACTCCAATTTTCATTGTCTTTCATCAACTTTTACGTGCGTTTTACAGTTAATTAATTTTTATAGACTTTTGACAATCACAATTTTTTTTTAAATTTCATTTACTTTGTGTTTACATAATTTTTCTATTTTTTAACAATCCAAACGTTTGGGAAGACTCGAGTTAAGTAGCTTTGGTCTAGGGTTCGTGTAATTCATAAGACGCCTCTGAGAAAATTAGTTACTGCTGCTTGCATAATTGCATAATAAAACTTGTTACCTATCTAGTATGTGTTGTGTACACAATAACATTTTTTCACTTGGACGCGTATGATTGTCATTATGTATGTTGTAATATATTTGCATTATTACAATTATATTATAAGTATGTATTATGTAGCGACATGACAGCGTATTGTGTCATGCGCATTAAGAATAACAGTGTTTGTACTTACTTAGGTAAATCTATAAACCAGTTTAAGTAGAAACGTCGTTGACTCTACATGTGTAAAGGATGGTCAAATTTTAGTTTCCAAGGAAAACGTGCTTTTTCGAAATCAGTCGTTTTCGATTATGGCCTCTATATGGTTTATTTCTTAAATTATGGATACAGGACTAACACAATTTATGGCCACTTTTGACGTAGAATCCAGTGGCGTAGTCAGTATTTTTTCCAACTTACAATTTTAAAAAATATTAGAACAATTTTTTTTTCAAATGGAAACTATAGTGTGCTATACTTTTATAAACTATAGAATTTGATCTTGATTTAAACGATATATAGTTTATTGGGTTTGGTGTTATGGATAATTTCATGTCTTGTAAGTAATTTTTGTGGATAATTTAAAATACAAACTTATTAAAAAAAACTTATAGAAAAATCCTTTAACTACCATTAAACTTATCTCGCAAAATTAGATCAAGATATCCTTATTCGATATTATTTGAATTCATCTAGCATTTTTAGTTTCCGAGATAGCCTATAGTAACGTCCAAATTTGGCCACCCTGTACACATACAAGTTATCCAACTCATATTATCAAAATTTGGATAACTAACACAGAGGTATGATACTAACCGGTCTTATTTGATGGGCTTTGCGCATAACGTCACTTAGAGAGTTGTACATGTAAATTCACAGTATAGCGAGCAAAAAGATAAAACTAAAGTTTTTTTTGCATGGTATAAGGGCTTTGTGTACATTCCTTAAACGAATAATAATATAATAAACCATTGCTATACTATATTATAATAAATTATTTACTATACTTATTAAAAATTGCTACAAAATGAAAATTAAAAAAAAAAAAGAATCTTTATATACATACAAAAATATATGTAAAATCACGTAATAATATTTTACCTAACAAACAGTAAATATATTAATAGTTATTTAATCAACAAACTTGTTAATGGAAGCTATATGTAATTATGTCCGTTTATTTCCAAGTACTTAGGCATGTGTTTTAAGTACTGATAATTTATTGTTAATATTAAGTGCCGGTACTTAAACAGCTTTTCTAATTACAAGTACAAGATATTTTTAAATTTAATAAAAAAGTATTTTTAATTTTCTTTATGCTGAATTAAAACAAATATTGTATGTTAACATAACGTGTAAAAAACTGAAATAAACCGAAGACAATTTGCGACCAAAACTATGTTATTAAAGTTTAGTTTTTTTGTTTTCTTTATGTTTATTTAAAGTATGTATAGATTTTAGTGCAAAATTGTGGTTTAGTAAAATAAAATTTACATTAATTAGTAATTTTAGCTCCAAGAGTAGATTGATAAGAGAGATGACTGACATTGCTCAAATGTCTCTTTTGTGTTTCTTTAATTATTATAAGTAAAATCGTACTTGAACCAAATTTAAATATTAAAGTACTAGAGCTGTAATAATAATTCAATATTTTTCGCCATTTAAGTACTTTCGGTTTTTAAAGGGAAAACTTTTGTATTAAAGTGTGAGTCTAAATAGCGGAGAAATAAAACGTAAACCAATTAAAGGAAACGGGCGGGCTTTGATACGGTTAGTATAGATACGAATGGGAATGAGTTGGACTGGAGGCGTGTGCATTCCCAGGGTGGCTGTGCATAAATAAAAATATGATACTGACGTTGAGATTTAATTTTCAATAGTAATATAAATGCATTGAAAATGATTGAAAAGTGTTAAGAAATGCAATGAAAAGACATGAAGCGCCATCTGTCGATAGTAACATAAAA
>JARJEC010009085.1:0-12966 GCA_030264575.1 Tachinus sp. AB-2021 | reverse complement strand
ACCGTACTTCTGGCCTCCAATGAAATCGATCTACAGTGCTTACTCGACAGTGTCACCAAAAAATGTGCAGAAGCTGGGCTTGATCTGAATATTAAAAAAACAAAGGTCATGGTAATAATCTGGCAAGAAAATATGATGGCCAATATAACAGTTAATGGCATAAGATTGGACCAGGTTAGTCTTATTAAATACCTAGGCAGTTAAATCAACAGTAACGCTGACAATGAAAACGAGGTCCGGTTATATATTGAGCAAGCCCGCGCAGTCTTAAAAAAACTGAGCAAGGTACTACTCAGTAGAAACCTCAATCTTCCCCTACGAGTCCGATTACTTTGTTATGATTACTCTATCTTATTATATGGCGTAGAGGCACGGACTATCAACAACGACGAAATGAAATGTCTGGAGGCTTTCGAGATGTGGTGTTACAGGAGAATCTTGAGAGTCTCTTGGATGAATAAAGTCCGCAACTTGGATATACTTCTACGCCTAAAGAAGACTTCTGAAATCCCGAACACCATCAAAAAAAGAAAGATTGAATACTTGTGGTTTATTACAGTCGGACATGTGATGAGAGGAGATAAGTATAGACTGCTGCAGAACATAATGCAAGGAAAAATAGCGGACAAGCGCAGTCCAAGTAAAAGGAAGACATCGTGGTTGAAGAACTTACGCGATAGGTGTGGAGTAAATACAAGCACACTATTTAGATGATTACCAACGTTCTGAAAGGATATGGTACATAAGAAGAAGAAGAAGAAGTAAATAAATGTAAATAAAATTGCGCCAAAGAATGAAAATGTTTGTGTTGCCAAATTTTTTTTTTGAGATTATAATAATTTAAACAATGTTTGTATGAACTCTGGTTTTTAATTTTATTTTTTTAAAGCTGATTTGTTCTTAGTATTTTGCTTTTGATTTTGGTTCAAATTTACGTTGTTTTTCAATTTTACCGAATTGCTTTTTTTTAATTAAACTGTAATATAAATACGAACAATTATTCTGTGGCGTAATTTAAATTATTATTAGTGATATTAAATAAATGTAGGGTTAATAATAATGGAGTTGAAAATAATGGAGCAATCAAAATAAATCTGTTTTAAATCCAGGAAAATTAAAACAGAAAGTGATTTAATCAAGCGTCCTAATTTAATTCCTGCATTTACTTAAAACGGTCCCGCTCGGTTAATAAGATTACTATTTAATAGTCCTTTAATATTCGCATCTGATTGTACAGCGTAAACCAACAACAGCCCCAGTTCCACTATTAAAATTATAAAGCGATAAAAATCACGGCATGGAAACTCGCTTCCTGCTGCTACTGCCGCCGCTGCTGCTGGTGAAAATACAATAAAAAAGCAAACCATCAACGCGACATGAAATATTTTCTATTTATTTTTTTCCAGTGTTCTGGGCGCGTTGAAAATCCCTACTTTATGATGCATCATATTTGCAAATATGAATCGCTGATGTGGGTGCGAAACTATGAATCACTCCCGGGTAGGTTGGTTGGCTCCCATTTGAAGGGCGATCATGGGGCGATGTTCCCCAGGGATGACGCACGGGTCAGTGCTTGGATTGATTGGAACGACGCAGGAAATTGTACGGGGCTAACTGGATCGAACATGGAAGGAAAAGTTCACATCAAAACTGGATTCTTTATCATTTCCAGAAAAAATAAAACATAACCAGTTAAATGGTACCGAGAATTCTATTATTCTATTGGCAGCAATAAACAGTCGCGACCTTAACATTGAAATATTTTTTCATAATTTTTATTGCGTTACACAAAGATTTTAATGAATGCGGCGATAAAATTTCATGCACAATTTAAAGACGATCCAACAAGATGTTTAACCGAATTGCTAACCACAGAAAAATTTATAGTATGCGTCCCCGGCATAAGTGCCTACTAAATTTATCTCAACCAGGCAGCGCATAACTCGCCGTTTAGTTAACGTATAAAAGAATTGTTTGATTTACGCAGCGTCAATTTTGATAATTGTCAACACGTTCGTGCTTATTTAAAATTCTTTGCGGCTAAATTAAAAAAAATGAAACGAAAATAAAGCAGGGCTATAATTATAAAGTTCTGAGATAAAATCCTAATTGGTTTATCTTCTGAATCTCTGTTACCTTTAACCTTCATCCCGTGGGAAACAAACTGACCTTTGCCCATTATGTTTCCAGGAAAGAATGAAGCAACGAGAGGCGATCACGTCTTTTATTATATTATTTTAATTACAATAAAATGCAATGCGGACTAATTACACGGTAGTTTCTGTTTGGCCGGGGCGGAGATTTTAAATTTAGATAAAACGCTGCCAAAAATTTCGTTTTCCTGGAGCCCATAAATTAGACTGTTTGGCTGACACGGAGAGTTCGGATTAATTCATCTCTTTCAGATTAACTGTAGTGAACTGACGTTGGCGTGAGGGTTTTTCATGAGAAGAGAGAGAAAGCGGAGCGGAATGTGTAAGGGGAAATTTATATTTCGCTGCTAATTTATAGATTGAAAAAAATATGCGTGTTATTATTTAATAGGTTCTTGTAGGATTTGCTGAAATAAAAAAAATGTTCTTAGAGCTGAGTGCTAAAGCGTTGAATCCCATATAACGAGGCAAACGGTTTCTTTCAGAGCTTTTCCGAGGATAGGGCCGACGACGGCGACATCTATAAATTTAATCCTTTCTGTTTGGTCGCTGTTATATCTGCTATATAAAGCAGAGCACTTTTCCCCCTTCGATAAAAAATACGCAGAAAACCCATTTATATTCCTGTTGTTTTTGCAAATTGTTTCAATCAATGAAACCGATTCATTGTTCCACCACAACACAATTAATATTATAAATAAACCAACAATTTTTCAACAAGATTTATTTATTCAATTCACCGCATTTATATTTATATTGTTGTGAGTAATAAATTCGAGCCGAAACGTGGAGGCCGCGGTATGTAAAAATCAGGCTTGATTAATAAGTACCATGAATTAATGAATAGGAATTTTATTAATTAAAGCCAAGGTAGATTCATCTTAAATGCAGCTGCCGCAGCAAGAATCCATCCGCATAATTAAAAAGCATGTTATAAGGAGGCCTAAAAATACCAGTTTGCATTGCAAATTATTGAATAATTCCGCGCGGAATGATTAGGTCGAGGAATAAAAGAGCCCATAAATTACGAGCGGAGGGAGACTATGGGATCGTGTACACTTGTAGCATTTTTAGTATTGATTGAAATTATATTCTTGAGGGGTAGCCATTTAGGTTCTTGCTACTAAATGTCAGCATGTAAACTTTCGGTTGTTAAGGCGGGGTGGGCAAAGTAACAAGGGGTAGTGTCCATCCCGTCCAGACAAACATACTCGTGATTTACTTAGTCCTGGATCCGGTTGGCATAAACGGGCCAGTGACTAAACACAAAGAAGGATCAGCATGACCTTCCTTTTATCCAAGCGCAAACCCCACCCCGATCGCAGCAAGCAAAATCAATTATATTATTGGTGAGGATATTATTATATAAATTACATTTGTTTTTCGCTTGGTAATTTACAGTCGCGAAAATGATGAAGGGGTCCAAGAAGGAATGGTTTATTACAGTCGGAGGAGGCGATTAGGAAAATGCTCTATTTTTGGAGGAGGCGCGCGTTAACTAACGGGCATCGGGGAAACAAAATAAATCTCTCCACTAACAGTCTCTTCCTATCCTCACAAAATGTTGGCTGGCACGAAAATTTTATTTAATGCTTCATATCTATTCAATTATATGTTTCGTCATCTCTCCTTGTCCCTCCCTATTTTATTCCGCTGCTAGCAGACCTATATATAACTCGGTGGCAGGAAGTACACCGCATAGAAATCTAAAATAGCAAACATCTTGCTGGTTAATTGGGCTTATACTATCTAATCTACAATTGCATGTCTTCAAACGCACTCGTCAGCTTATACTAAGCATAAATTATTATTAATATATCCGATGATACTCAATCAACATGATGTTTTTTTCACTCTTCACTTTTAACATTATATATATTTTATTAATTTGAAATAAAACCTTAATATTTTTTAAATTCAATATTAGATGTTCGAATATGGTGGAATTCAACAATATTAATGACAAATAGATGTCGAAATATATATGATTTGTAAATAAGATACTTTTCGTATTATATTTGTGGAGTTTTAATTTTATAATTTTCCGAATGAGTAATAATTTTTAATAAAAGAAAATCCAAAAAGTAATGGTTTAATGTAAGTTTGTTTTAAAATTATTAACTTCTATATCAATCATGTTTTGCAATGTTTCTTGACATTTTTTAATTCTTCTAATTTTATTGTCGAGGCTGATACTTCTTGAAACTGCATTATAATTTTAATAAATCTTTATGCATCTCTATTTTATTGAATTTATATTTTTATTGTTTTTCTACACACAATGCAAAACATTTTTTATTACCCAAATACTTAGCGATATTTATCAAATATTTTTTTATAATTTTTTGTTGATATTTTGCAAATCGTTATTGGTATGTTGCAAATATTTTGCAAAAAGTGATATTTTGCAACATTTTGCAAAGTATTTTCTCAAGTTTTATCCGTTATTTTTAGATATTTTGCAATAATTGGCAACTCAAGATATATTATTATTCTTCTATATATTTTTCATATTTTACAATGAACACAAATCATATAGCGATGCTGCCATAACCGGTTCCAGATTCGGTATCCGGCGGATCTAGCTATTATTGAAAAGATTTAGTTTCGGCCGGATCCGATTTTTTCTAGATAAACATAAATATAATAAAAATGTAAAAACAACAAAAAACACAAAAATTTAAAAGTGAACAATCAATTAATAGATATATTTTAATAAAAATAAAAATAACTTATGCAAAAATTTTTAGTAGTGAACAACAAATAAATGGACAACTCCCATAACAAGAGAATTTTGTAATAATCAATATTTGCTGTCCGAATATGGTGGAATTCAACAATATTCATTCTGAAAATTATAAAATTAAAACTCCACAAATATAATAAGAAAAGTATATATGTAAACTTATCTTATTCACAAACCATATATACATTTCGACATCTATATGTCATTTTTAAGNACTTTTCTCACCTAGGGGAGAATGTAAATTACGCGATTTTTGATATGTAAATTACGCGATATGACATTTGAGAAGCTTCGTTTGAAGTTTCTCGGGTGTCAAAATCAAAGCCGCCTAATTTGTTGGTCAGAAAGATAAATCTTTTTTTCTTTTTACAACAAAATTCTGCCGGTTCGGGAAAAAATAGTATTCAAACCTTGCTAAGAAAGTGCCCTTGCAGACCTTGGGCAATTATAAACCTCGCTTATGGCTCGATTTATAAACTTTGCCCGCAGTCTACAAGACTCTTACATGGGTTTAAAATATACTTTTTTTCACTGTTATTAGTAAAAAATTGTTTCCAAAAGTTTCTATGCATTTAATATAAAAATATCATCGACGGTGATAATATCAGTTGTAGTATATGACAAATTTATTTGATAGCTACGTGATTTTTTGATTTAATTTGTATAATTTTATTTACATAATCTCTTTTTTTGCCCTTGTTGAAAAAATGTTGTTTGAATTTCGTGTAAAAATTCTTGCTTAATTTCGACTTTACTTGATGTCTCAACCAAAATTAACAATCTCACGCACCATAAAAATGACTCATTTTGCGCTTTTAATACAAAATTAACTATTTTTCACTGATAAACAGTGAAAAACTATTTATTTTCAATGTTATCAGTGAAAAAATGGTTTCCAATGGTTTCCATGCATTTGATACAATAATAGCATTGACAATGTCAGTTATATTGTATAACAAATTTATTTCATACCTACGCGATATTTTGATTTAATTTCTATAAATTTATTTACATTTTCTTTTTTTGCCGTTGTTGAAAATATGTTGTTTGTATTTCGTGGCAAAATTCGTGCTTAATTTGTTGACTATATTTGTTGTCTCGACCAAAATTAACAATGCCACTCACCATAAAAATCACTCATTTAGAGCACTTAACATAATAGTTATCTTTAGGCATAAAAATAGATTATAGCGTGAGAAAATGTTTAAAATTTCTGAGCGCTATAATTTATTTTATGCCCGTGAAACATACAACTTTTTATTCTATTTTGAAATAATTGTTTATGTTTGACGAAATTACACGTTGACGTCATGATTGTTTGATTCATGATTTACATAAAACAACTTTTTGTATGGAAGCAATTTATTATGCATAAGCAACATGTCCCCAATTAAGCAGTCAACAATTGAATTGAAAGTTAAGATTTTTAAGTTAAATATTATTGAATTGATTGATACAATTTTCATAACCAGGAATGAGACGTTTAATTGATGTATTTCAACAGCGTTGTTTGTTGATTTTTTTATTGATGATATTGAGGCAAATTGTGTCCGCATTTTAAAATTAACATGATAGTGGCAAATAAAATAAATATTTTTATGTCATGTACCTTTACATATAAGTAAATAAGTAAACAAACCAAAAAGTTTTGTTAATTAAATTATTAATTATTGTTGAAATATTTATGGAAAAATGACATTTCTCAATGAAAATTAAATCAATTGTAGTTGCAGCTTTGGCAGTTTATGTTAGAATATTAAATCAAGCACTATTTTATAATTATTTGATGTGTAAAGTAATATTTTGATACATAAACTTAATTATGATAAATACAGTACATATTTCTTATAAGTATATGTATGTGTCCTGTATTTTTTGTAGTTTTTGCCTCATTTTCGGGCACTGTTTGTAAAAATCTACATCCACTAGTGACCGTTATATTTATATTGCAGTTCAGGCGGCGAAACAATATATATTGATTTTATGTAGTGACCGACTGAAAGTTTTGTTTTTGATTACGGTTTCAACGAACTTAGGTCTGTCAGCTGGTTTTGGCAACAGTGTTGGCCACAATTTATCATAAGCTTTGAATCGTGTAATTGAAAGGACTATTTATTCTGTTTGGTAGAAACTGAAAACTTAAAAAATAATAGAAATTGTAGTTCTACTGGTAAATGTTTTTATTTATACAGTGAAATAGTGGTAGTATTGAACAACTCCTATAACCGGACAATATTTAAAATAAGACAATTTTGTATACAAAAATTAATAATTTATATATTTCATATGTGAAAGTGGGTGCTTTATTTCATAAAAAGCCATTTAAAAGTTTTTAAGTCTATTCTTTTATATTCTCAAAAATATGTTCTAAAACCTATACATTTCCAAAAAATGTTACAAAAATAAACAACTTAAAATTCTCTTATTAATTGTACTTGCACACTTTTCAGTTTCTTTGAACATTTTGTAAATTTTTGATTATGTGAAAAAGTAGAAAATTTTATTAATTTTGCAATATAAACTATTTTTTAACATTTCTCTTTTCTCACTTCTAATTACAAACCAATCCATTTTTGTAAGTATGTGATATATCAGAAATAGACACTATTCATAGTGATCGATAAATATAACAATTTGTTAAGTTCATTTTATGGTAAATTCAAATAAAATAGCGTCCATTATCACACCTGTTTTGTTGCTTATATTAGTGAAAGTAAAACCGGAATTGGTCTGAACCAGTAATAATAATCCTTCAACAATGATATTCCAAAATTAACTTTCATTAGATTATTAGCAGTCTAGTGGTTTTATGCGTTTTTGACAAAAATTTACTTTTGTTAAATTTATCAAGCTTTATTATGTTGCAGTGTCTACAAAATTATATGTAATTTTGTAAAATTGCTGTAGTTACTTTTTACAAGTACAGAAGTCTATGTACAGGGTGGCCAAATTTGGACGTTACTATAGGCTATCTCGGATACTAAAAATGCTACATGAACTCTGATAAGGATGTCGCGAGATATGTTTAATAGTAGTTAAAGGATTTTTCTATAATTTTTACGTGATTTTTCGAAATTTTTCTATATGGCCTCTATTTGGTTTCTTCCAGTGGCGTAGTATATTTTGCCAACTTTAAATTTTTACAATATTGTGTGTTTCAATTGGGTTGGATTGTGTTTGTGTTATTATAATTTCAATAATGACGAAGTGTGGAGTACCTGGCTGCTTGGTAAAATATGATGTTAGAAGAAATATGTTGCGAAGTATTCCATCCCAAAAATTTGAGATAAGTAAATAAATTTCATACTTTAATACTATTGCTATCACAGCGGCACCGTTTTCCTCGCGTTGCGTACTTTTAAAATCTTTTTTTTTATTTTTGCGCATTTATGCATCAAAACGTTCGACGGCCTAAGTCGTATTCGAATAATATAAAACAGTGCGAAAAAGAAAACGCTTGCATAAATAGGGGCCTAAGATGCCGCTGTGAAAGTATTAAAGTATTAAATTTATTACATACTATCTCAAATTGTTTTGGAAGAATTGAATCCGTGTTGGTATAATTAAAATGATAAATTCATTTGGTTAGGGCAACTCAATAATTATTTAAATAGTAATATGCATTTTTTTATTGAACAAACAGTTTATTTAACATCATTATATACTATTAGTTACTTAATATAATTTTACTGTCAATATATTCACCAAACAAATACTTTGGTTATGTTTACATAATATATGGTATTCTTTATCCATACTAACTATTTGCCACTAAGTGAGAATTGGTTATTATAACCTGTTTTCTCAGTGTACTAAAGGATTTTTTTGTTTTATTTCTCACACTGGGTTTTATAAAAACTCATTATAAATAAAAATCGCAATGACAGCATTCCTACAGAAAATGGTGTTGTTCAAATGAATAAAAATGATCAATCAATTTATGTAATAAGAAAAGAGATTTTGATTGTAAAAAAGTAAATATAATGGAATTCTACAATATAAAAGGAAACAAATATGACTTGGTTAATTAAATTTAATAATATATATTAATAATAATAATGTTTACAAGTATTTGGACTAGTTTATTCGTGTTTCCTGTTTAGTTTAGGATGTAGCAAGTCGGTACTTGCAATTTGCTACAAAATAGAACAAATCCTATTTTGTCGACTAAACGGTTTCACTAAACACTTGACTCAATTTTCCTGTTCAGTCATGTTAATTTATTGACCTATTTGCTCGACTTGACATAAGACCTTGTTTTCATACGGGCGACAAATTTAGTCGAGTGAATAGTAAAATTTATTATAAATCGTTTAGAAGGTCACTTGTAACTACGCTACACTTGATTAAATTTAGTCAAGCGTCACATGCGTTAATTTATTGACTAATACTTGATTTTCGCTCCTTAAATCACAAATAGCTTTTAGCTGTATCATTCTATATTGTCCCCTGATAAAAAATACGATCAATTCCATAAACTGATAAATATTAGAACTTTTGAAGAAGTATGACTGATAATATTTTGGTTATAAATGATTTCCATGAATATTATAACGAAGAGGATATAGTAGAACCACGAAAGTTGAGTATGGATTATATTTAATACGATTGGTTATAAAGTCACAACAAGGTACCACTTCCAACAAGAACTTATTCAGAGAACCTAATTTCAGGTATACTAAAATCTATAATAATTTTAAATTAGAGGTCGCAATACGTACTATAACTTTTCGCCCATGTATTGGTGGAGAGTGGAGAATATTATAAAAAAAGGTGAATCCGGTCGGTCTGTTCGACATACTTTTCTTGCCTCGATTTTATATAAATTTTTGTATATTTTTGAAGTTCGCGGGTATTCACACCGACTGACGAAATCAAAAGTCATGTTTATTGACATTTCTAATAATGTCAATACATTTCTAATTTAATAGCTATTCCTGATACAGTTTTAATGTTTTGTTTCTCAACCCATTGCTTGAAATCGTAACATTTTTCATAATGTTGTTTGGATTTTACTGGTATTAAACCAGAAAGCGCCGACTGTACAATATTCTTTAACTTTGAAGGAGTACCAGAAACATCATTCTCGCTGTCACAAATTTTAATGATGTATTAGAATTGTCAATATGTTTTTTTACAATAGGTCATTTTATTTTATATTGTACTACTATGTTTCCGAATCAGAAAATGTATATAATTTTTTTTGCACCACAAGATCTTGCCTCGGCCGCAAGCGGTCTCGGCGATAACTCTTCTCTCGGTGCAAAAATTGAATTTCGCGGTCTTGACATACATAACTATTTCCACAAATTATTTTAATAAAATTGCATTTTTGTGTTTTTTGTTGTATTTCTCCAAAATAATATGAAAAAAATGTCTAAATCTATTACACAAATTACTACTATCTCGGTCTAACTGGCAAACATGTATTTTGGGTGGGACCTATCCAAGGTGAATTTGAAACGTTTGTTACAATGTGAAGTAATGGCGGCGTATTTATTTATTATTTGCATTGTTTTAATTCACTCATATAATACATTTATAAATAATGAAAAATGTCAAATAAATGCATTTGTTTCACCTTTTGTTAAAATGAATGTACATATTATATTTATAAAATTGATATGAAACTAACTAACTTTCTTCTTTTTTATTTCAGGTAAGCAATATATTATGTATCAACATAATTCAGCGTAGATCGGTAAGTTTATTTAGCTCAACATTTAAAACGAATGATTTTTATAAATATCTAATATTTGATATATTTTTCTTATAAACTTACTGTTTTATTAGCAGAGAAAGGTCAATATGCAACCTGGAAACATAAGGTTTGTGTTTATGCATACCGAGTGAATTGCTACTATAACAAGATTAAAGTTAATTTGGTAGAATGTAAACGAAATGCGTCTAGAATTTATAATTTGCCACTGCAGTGTGCAATCGAAAGACCTGTATTGTGTTGTCGCTAATTATTATTTATTTTACAAATTTAAAAAACAAACTTTTGTACAATTTCGTTTAGTTTATACTTTGGTATACACTTGTTCAACGTGCTGTTATATCGTTTGAATTAGTTGTTTTAAGTAAACTATTAATTTTTTTTTAACAACTTTCCATGCATAACTAAGTATTATTTTAACAATTTATAACTGTATTAATAGTTACTGAAGTTACGCTGCATAAATTAATTTACTTTAATGACAAAATTTACTTACGTCGACATTTATGCCGGCATTAAATTATAAGAACCTAATTGAAAATTTTGTTATAATTAATAATGCTGAACTAGCTTACAATGACAACAATTTAAATGACCGGGTTCCAATTAAACTTTTGATCAAACTGAATTACTCTTCTTATTGATCTACACGCAGAATGTTTTAAAATCATAACAAAAATAGTATTTACATTTTGCCGACAGTTAATTCGCATAACGAAACTGCACCCAAGATCAGGTTTTATCAGTTTGTTATAAAATTAACTTTTAAAAATATTATTATACATTTTATTGTTGAGTGTATTTAAATAAACGCAAGAGAACATTTAAATGAAGTTAAATTGATTCGTGTTGAGAGAAAAACGTTGCGGTAAGTAAAATTGAAATCTATATAAATTGTAGGCTAAATTGTTTGCGTGTTATCGACATAGTAATGGGTTTTTGATTCTGCACGGCAGTTCTTTGTAAATCCAAAGCAGAACACTAACAATGATTATGTATGTGATTTATGCGTTGATAGAGATTTTCGAATAAAGCTATTTTTCATCCCGTTCTCTGTCAAATTGTCACAATCATTTGCGAACATACGATCATTCGCGGATAAAGAGCGGCTGGTATTTGTGAATTATTTCCATGAAAGATTTTTAACAGTTTTAAAATATTTTACATGTTATTTCATATTATATTTAGATAAATAATACAAATATAAAGTTGTGATTTATGCAGCGACTGTGCAGAAAAACCGTACTGAGCCGGAGCAACTTTTTGCAGACCAAACTTTTTCTATGAATATAAGTTGTAAATATTGGCACTCGAGCGAGATTATATATATATATATATATATATATATATATATATATATATATATATTTATTGAATCCAACTTGAAATTAATTTTTTCAACAAGACCACAATCATGAACAAATTAATTGACTGTTATTTATATCTTAATTAACTGTGTTATTATCTTTGGAACATTTAATTTGTTATTTCCTTTCTGAATTTAAATTAAGTTTGGTAAAACGTTAGCTAAAGTAATTGGGCGCTATTTAATGACACGTTACATTTACCAATAGTTCTCTCCCCCATAGACGTCTCTTCCCTAATCAATGCGATTAAAGTTGAAATGTTGTCTCTCAATTGTTATCAATATCCGTACAAACAGATTAGAAAGCGGATTTAGGCGGATTTGCACGGTTTGATACTTATCGGTGGTTTCTCTCGATACAGTTTAATTTATTTAACTTTTGTACAAAACAAACTGATAAGATTTAATTAAAACTTTGAAAATCAATAATTCTACAATTGCTCAAAACAAATCATTTTATTGCTAATTCCAAAATTTATTATTTTATATATTATTTCAACATTTCCATAATATTGATATGGCAACAAGCAGAAACTCTTAAATAATGATCAGTTGTGCTGTATTATAAATCACCTCATCTGGTCGGAATAGAGCTAAGCTACTTCATTTAGAATTAATGTAGATAACGATACATTTCACACCAATTTATATTACATACATTTTAAGACTTATTAAGCTCCTCTTTCATAACGATTACAATGTTTTTTATACATTCTTTAGTTATTTTATATATCTTAAGAAATTATTATTATCAAATGTTTGTAGTTTACCTGTTTTTTTTAGTATTAGTCTTGAAGTAGCTGCATAAACAGATCGACGATAATTAAATAAAACTATTTTGTATCTATAAATCATCACTAGTTTCAATTATTGCTCGGTTCTTATTTAACGATTATACAAAAACTTTAGCTTTTTCTTTCATATATTATGCAGAATATTGAAAATAAAGTCTTTATTATTATTATTATTATTATTATTATTA
>JARJEC010009057.1:0-11995 GCA_030264575.1 Tachinus sp. AB-2021 | reverse complement strand
TTTTTCTACTCCTATATAAATATTAATATTATTTTTCATCTCTATTTCGCTCTTTGTTGGGGATCGAGCTCGCAATTTAACAATGCGTCCATAAATTTTGAGGTTTTTTTTAACAATAATTTTAATAAAATCGATAGATTTGTAAGAAAAATCCTTTTTAATATAAAATAATCACAGCCAATACCAAGCAAGTGTAATTAATTTCAAATATTAGCTTAAGAACTAACGACAACCACTAAACATCTATGTCTTGCTCAAGATTTGAAAACCCTGAACCTCTAGAATCCTAGCTAGCGTCTCGACCGCTCCGCCACCGAGGTTGGCTATGAATTATGTATGTTTTTCAAACGGTGTATACTGTATAAGAATAAAAGATAGATTCATTTTTTTATAGTACTCGCATACATATTTTAGCTATACGATATTTGATTAATACATATACCTAAAATATCTATGGGCGTAATATATCTTGTTGCCAGTTTCCAAATAGATCTTTTTCTCGGCTTCTTTGGAAATCTAAAAAATGGCACTTTTCCTTATTGTTGTAATGAGTACAGTTTGGTGCCCAACACAAAATCATGATATTGCTAACTGAAACAGGGATATTAATAAGATACTTTTATTGACAGTTATATCTCAGATCATCATCATTCTCCGAATGGTTATGAACTGCCACGATCAATCGTAGTACATAAGAATATGTATACGAATGAACATACTATTTATAGATGGATGGGTAAATAATTGATATTCTAGCAATCTCTATTTATAATTTAGTTCGTAAATTATTAGTTAAGTATGTACCTATATTGAAAATAATAAATTATTTAAAAAAATGTTGCCGATTTTTACACTGATGATGATCACATCATGAAAAGCGCTATCTATTGCTTTTCTATTTAATCATAAAGGGAGAAAAAAAATGTGTATGTTTTTCGTGTTTTGGAATTTTTTAATGAAACAAAAACCAAAATAAGCAAATTTTAAAAATCTACAAATTAGTTTATCTGACATTTTGATATAAATCTCATTTCTTGTAAATTGACAAAATTCG
This sequence comes from Tachinus sp. AB-2021, assembly GCA_030264575.1. NCBI lineage: Eukaryota > Metazoa > Arthropoda > Insecta > Coleoptera > Staphylinidae > Tachinus > Tachinus sp. AB-2021. Next base: position 10,941 of record JARJEC010009057.1, on the reverse strand, counting down.
CCTTTTTAACATTTTTTATCCGTTTTTACAAGTTATTCAAATATCGATCTAAAACCAATTTAATTCAATTTTTAGCGTTAAATTACTATTGAATTGAGCAGTTACCTTTTTTCATTTGTTATTCTGTTTAAATCGAAGCCGTTTATAGCAATTTTTTATAATAAATTACATAAAAACCGCACCAATTAAAAATTATAAATAAAACCTTTTATTAAATATTTACAAGTTATATATATATATATATATATATATATATATATATATATATAAATGCTTCTCGCCACCGCATACGTGGTCTACGAAGCCAAGGTGCGGTGGCTTCGAGCCACTTTTGTGCAATTGTTTTAAAAAAAGTATTATAATTTTTAGTACTTTTCAATAAAAAATTCATAAATCGTAAATAAACAAACGACGCCGTAAATGTAATTTCTAGGTTTTACTTCTTTGTAAAAATGTAAATAAATACCTATATTCTTAGTCAGAATTGTTGCGTGGTGAAGTACGTAAATAATGTTATAAATTAATTGAGGAATGCATACAAATAATAACAACTTGTTGTAAATATTTAATAAATGGTTTTATTTACAATTTTTAATTGAAATTTTGTGAGGTTTTTATGAAATTTATTAAAAATATCTATTTAATTCAATATTGTACAATTATGTATTTATAATTTTTAAATTTAAGTTTAATTATGATTTTAATATGTAGGAGAAGATGGTACTAAGTAATACATGGTACAAAACATAATACAAGTTTTTGAAATTTAAATTAAACCCTCAAATCATTTGCCAGTTGCAAATTATATTGAGCAATCATCATTTATACTAACTAGTAAAGGGAAGACTTGCAACATCTTTGTTTATAACAATAAGAAAAAAACTTTTTTTATTGTTGATAGTCACTTATCATGCATTTATTGCAACATTTTACAGATTGTTGGTAATATTATGTAATAAAATTTGCACCAGCAGCTATGTTGACATATACTTTACAACGTATCAACTTTAAAAATTAAGTCTATATGTAGTTTTCAATCTTATAAATACAGATACCACAAAAGTACTAACTCAGATAGCAGTGACAGTACAGTTTGACTGAAACCGTAACCGAGACTTATATAGTTAAATTAATATTTCATTAAATTGACATTGACAAAAATACTAGAATTATTTATTCCTAGCTCTGTAAGCATTCGACTAGTTTAAATAAGTATAAAAGATTTCAATTTATTAGGAGTTACTACATTTTTAGAATTTAAAGTAGATTGATATAAGATTATTTAGAAAATATGTAGTAAAACTACAACTTATATTAATATTTAAGTTTTTAGTTATGTATTAAAATACGATCAAACGAACAAGACAAAATATTTGCAAAAGTATCCTTTTAATACGAAGAAAATAGTTTCGAAGCAAAAAAACGTTTTAAATGAATTTTAAATGAAAACAAAATTGCCACCAATAACTAGAATGAGATAATAACAAAATTCGATTGAAAAAATTTCTTTTTAAAACAATATTTTTAAAAACAATAAAAACCATATTTTTGATTGTTATTTCTTTAATTGTTTTCATATGGATATTTTATGTTCATTTGAGATATGGTTACATTTTTAAATTTTAAAAGATTCCATACTTTGATTGTATAGCCCTGGCAAAATTTTGTAAAACACCTCAGATTACCTTTATCTATCATGCCTCAACTTTATACACGTTTCTTAAAAAGCCCGCTTCGGGCTTCGTAAAACTTCTGTGGGCTTCCCTTTCAGGGCACGGGTAACTTTGAAATCTGTAATAGGAATCCCCATTTTTATTGCAGATTCGGGTTCTACGAAATAAATACATAACTTTTGTATTGTCCCCACCCCCATCGACATCTCCATACAACAAGGGGAGGTGGCTTTGAAATCTTAAATAGGAACCCTTATTTTTTAAAGCAGATTTGGATTTTATGTAAAAAATACATGTCTTTTGTATATAAAACTTTTCGTTTGGCGTGATAGATATCGCTGTAATCGGCAAAAGGCAAATTTGAAAACGGCACAGTACGGTACGAATTGGTTACAGTGCCAGCTATCACACAACAAGAATAATGTTAAATACAAAAGTACTTGTTCCCGTAGAATTAAAATCTGCAATTAAAAATGGGAGTATTAAGATAAATTCTCACGTGGGAGATTTTTATCGCAAATTTTGATTTTACGGGAAAAAATACGTTACTTTTGTATTCAATACTTTTCTTGTTGCGTTATAGTTGGCACTGTATATAAGGCATACTGTACAATTTTTAATTTTGTTTTCTTACCTATCAAGTAAAAAAAATGATCATACAAAAGTCGTATTTTTTTCGTAAAATCCGAATCTGCTTTAAAAAATGAGGGTTCCTATTTAAGATTTAAAACTTGCCCCTACTTCTTTTTATAGAATTGTATGTCTCCTTCAAAACCATTACACTTTAGTCCGGAATAGATCACACTTTTCATTTATATCTGTCTGTCTCTATTTAATGAACGGGTATCATTAAATCGAGACAGATAGACTCAGGCGCTCGCTCTATCACTAACAAACATGTGTAAATATCACACGGTTTTGGAAGTAGCTCGCGCGAGCCACTACGTGAACAACTTTCAGGCAGGTATAAACTAAACGCAGCATAATAAGTTTGGGTTTCGTAAAAGCTGTAGTGTAGAACTTACTTGGTTTACTAAAAATTCTCTGCATAGGAAGTTGGAATTTCAATTCCAAATCTGAATCTTCAATTTTTTTTTCTGTCTTTCTAAAAAAATTAATAAACTTTCTGGCTCTTAGACATTAATAGCAACATAAAATAAAATTACATACATATTAAAATGTTGTAAAAAAAGTTAACTTGAATATTATTAATTTACTTCCAGAACGGCTGTTCCCCGGCGAATGGAGATTACACGATGGCGACCACCATCATTTTTATGGATTGTGCTAATCGTGTGTGGATGTTTTCTCTTTATTTTTAACGTACTGGAAATTAAAACATATTCTGCTGGGTCCACGTATCTATCTCAACCAAAGGCAAAAGCACTTGTTTTCACACAGGATATGGAAATGAAAGGTTATTTTGTCAAAACCCCAGGTTGTTCGATACCAGAAATGAATGCAATGGATTACTCGATAAAAAAATATATCTTTAAAGAAGATGAGGTTATATGCAATAATGGCACACCGCCTTTAATCAACTCAAACATCACATCATTATACTTAATTGAACCATCAATGAATTTTTATAACATTAACGACACAGAATTATTAAATTGTTGTTATGTACCTTTTCATAGACAAAATCCTAAAGGTAAAAATAATGACAATGTCATTGAATTTGACAAAAGTTGCCGGGAATTTAAATCTAGTGTTGATATCACGGCTGAATTTGTTAAAGTAATATGTTCATATAATAACACGGAGATTTATAAAGATTTTTTTGCGTTTGTGCCATTAAAAAACACAACAAAAGTTGAAAGCACAACTAATAATCGGTTGAACGTATTAGTAATAGGAATTGATGCTGTATCCAGATTAAATTTACACAGACAAATGCCATTTACAGTTAAATTTTTGAATAATATAAAAGCAGTGGAGATGCTCGGTTATAATAAAGTCGGTGATAATACTTTTCCTAATTTAATACCCGTATTAACTGGTTTAACTGAAGATGAACTTAAATTAAATTGTTGGCCCACACAAAGTTCATACTTTGATAAATGTCCATTTCTTTGGAAAAAGTTTAAAGATGCGGGTTATGTCACTGCATTTGGCGAGGATTCGGCCTGGATGGGACTATTTTATTACACAAAACGTGGATTTAAAAACCAACCAACAGATTATTTTTGGGATCATTTTGATAGAACAGCAGAATCACAAATTGGTAATATGCATCGATTAAATGTAGATCAATGCGTAGGATCTAGACCCGTTTATAAAGTGTTTTTAGACTACATTACTAAGTTTTCGGTGACTATGCATAATGATAAAAACCAAAAACCATATTTTGGGTTTTTCTGGGGGTCCAGTTTATCACACGATTTTTTAAATAAACCAAAATTGGGTGATACTGACTATGCAGATATGTTTGATTTATTTAACAAGACTGGTATTTTAAATAATACAGCATTAATACTAATGAGTGATCATGGTATAAGATGGGGCGATATTAGATCAACTTATCAAGGTAGGATGGAAGAAAGATTGCCATTCTTATATATTGGGCTTCCTGATTGGTATATCAATCAAAACTCAGTCTTGATTAATAATTTGAAGACAAATAAACGACGTTTAACTACACCATTTGATTTACATGAAACTCTTCTCGATCTTCTTAATTCTCATAATTTAACTAATAACTTCATTACTCTGCGAACATCTGAATCTGGTAACAAGCGTGGATATAGTTTGTTTGATCACATTAGTACTAATAGAACATGCGCCGATGCAGATATTTCTTCCCATTGGTGCACATGTCAAAGTAGTAAAAAAGTTGATACGGATGATCCTCTTGTAATAGAAGCAGCAAATTTTACTATAAATGAACACATAAATAATAAATTATTGGGTTATGCAGATTGTGCTGTTTTGGATCTTGACGAAATATTAGATGCAAGTCTTCAAATTAGTAACCAAGAGTTGCTTAAAACACATTATAGCCAAGATTATACAATCAGTTTTAAAACAAATCCGGGTGGTGCTATATTTGAAGCAACGGTAAGAAGATACGTATCTGCCGAAAATTATCACTTCAATATAACTGGCACCGTAAGTAGAATAAATTTATATGGTAAACAAAGTCTGTGTATTACCGACTTTCATCTAAAATTATACTGCTATTGCAAACAATACAGACCAGAAGATTGAATAATTATTCAAACCATAGCATTATACCAACAATTATCACTAAGAAAATTGCGCTATTTTTTACTATTTTTATTTAAACGACGTGTAAATATTTAATTTATTATTACTGTTATATGAACTGTGATTTTGAACCAGTATGTTATGTATTAATAAAAAGATATAAGATTTGTGAACTATATTTACTAATCTTGAATAGATTTATAAATAAATAAAAATCTTTTGATTGTTGTTGTATTTCATTTTCTAATTTTGTTACAAATATAGTTAATATAGTAAAACAAGTATGTCTCTGTAGATAATATAGTGAAACAGGTAAGTGTCTAGATCGAAAATCATGAATAAACAATAGGTGCTTTCCATTTACCACTAATCTTAGATTTTCTTAGCTTACCCCATAGTACAACATCCGGTATTAGAAATATATATATATATCATATAAATCGAGGAGTTGGTGAGAGATTATGACAGTCATAACACAAGGTATTGAAAAATATAGGGTAACTACTTTCCGTTTTCACATCCATGTTTCAGAATTTTTATATGTTAAATTTTTAGAGCAAGCGCGAAGAGTGACAGAGTTATATTGCCTCATTTTCTTGAATTCACGTTACTGATTGATAAAAGGAATAAATACAGAAATACATAAATATGAAATATAAAGTTTTTCTGCTCCAAAACGTATATTCATTATTAAAATCAATAACAGAATCTTCCGAACCACACACAAAACACTTCTTCATTTTTTAAGTATTAATTATTTGTCAAGACGATATTTTTAAGAATATTGTAAGCAAGAAAACGCTAGCTATATATATATAATAATTACAATCAATTATTTAACAGCATTGGCATACGTTTTGGCGAGGCAACCCCTTTTGGAATTTATTAATGGATATATTATGTACCATCATATAATCTTTGTCATATTCAAATAACAGATGAGGGTATATATTTCTAATACCGCCTCTTAGACTATTACGGTTTCCGTTAAAACAGTACACTCCACGTGGTTTAAATACCCACTCCTATTCTCGAGTTCACTCGAAAATGTTCGCATAGAAAGCAATTCGCATAAAAACTTACGAGTGACATTGCGTTTCTGTATTCTTGAAGGTGTTCAAGAATACAGAAACGCAATGTCACTGAATCTCATATAACTCAAGTCGCATTCGCTTTACCGTGAGTCTGTCGCAACATTGTATATTATGTCAAACAGCTGCAAAAACAATGACGAAAGTTTTATCTCGATCAAACGGTGTTGGCGTTGGATCACAATTTCTTTAATTATATCCGGGTTTTTTGGGGTGGTGCAAAAAATATGACTGTACAAATAGTACAGATCTTTTATGGCAAATAATTACAAACCTCTCTGTTTCAGATGAAACATGTATAAATTGGTTAAAATTTTAATAAGCAAATTAGATATTATGAAATTTTATTGTTTTTTAAAAATATTTTCAAAATTAATTTTAGATACTCATTAAGAATAACTCCCTAATTCTGCAATTTTAACTTTAGTTGAATTGAAAGTCCGCTATAAGAATATAATATTTTTTTGTATTTTATTATTTTGTACATAACCTAAAAATATTACAATAAACATAATTAATTAGATATTATAAAATTTACTAATAAATAAATTTTTTTATTTATTAGTAAAAATATAAAAGATAGGTTTGAAATTGTAAGAACCAATAACACCATTTACCTGCTCTAATCGCTTTATTGATATAAAACTCATATTATAATAATCCGCTTTTGTAACCATTTTTTGAGATTTTGTTATTTAAATTTAAAAAAAATAAAATAAATGATTGAAACTTAACGAAATTTTAACATTTATACTAATTAAATGCGATAATACATACATTTTTAAAAGTTTAAGCTATAAAATGTATAAAAGTCAATATTTATGCCTCATATTCATGAGTTTTGAGTTTTCTCACAGTTATATTAGTATTTCAAATGAGTGAGACAATCAATTCCCTTAAGAAAGATAAACAATTCTCGTAGGTATTTGCCACTCGGATAAAAGCAGCGTCCTAAAATGGCGGTGTGCAATACGCTTGACTGATTCAAGAATACACATTTTGTTAATTTTACTCGTAAATACGTAGACTTCACATGCGCTACCCATTCGTGTGATTCGAGAATAGATGCCCTTGCAAGGAGTACTAAAGGTATAGGTATACAAGTATACAGTTGGCAGCGCGTTGTGGACCATTGATTTGATAGCGAAAAGGTTGAATTCAGACAATCAAACTAACAACCACGAAAAACAATCGTTTGCCATGTTTGCTTTGATGTTATTTATTTAGTTATTTATGCGATGATGCAGTGTTAATATTTAAAAAATATGATTACCTCTGAAAACACCTAACGAGCTAAAATTTATGTACGGCAGTTATAAGAGGGAAGAGCAATTTTCCGACAAGAGGCCCCAATGAGATTTTCAAGGTTGTTAAAATAAAATATTAATAATTTACCAAACTTTTGGTCATATTTCATTTGTTAATCCTAAGGATTGTTAAGATTCTCTTAAATTGTAGAAATTTACTTGTTTTTTTACGTTATAATTAAATTAATAATGAATTATGATGGTAGACTTGGCAACAGCGCGCGCCGATCGGCATTCTCCGGAAAAATACTTGTTGGTCTGGCTTGCTAAGTTCACATCGGTGTTCATCTACATAATGTATATGATTATAGGCAACCAAATACACTCATATAGTTGTACAACATCCTCACCCCACATGAGTATTAATGTTAATCAAATTTTGTATTTTATAGACACCTGTGCATTTATTTATAACTAATGGCTCAAATATTAACAAATATCATTTCCAAAGTCTGCTTTAAATCTATCGAGGAAAAATTATTTGCTTTAATGTAAGTTTAATGATATTTACAAGAATTATAAAATCAGAACCTTACATTTTTTAGAATATCGTCTGGTAATGTAATTCAAATTAGAGAAAGACATGTATTAAATCCAAAACCAAGGCTGCGGAATCCAGTATGGTTAACAAAGAAGCATCGAGTTGTATGTATTACATAATATAAGTTGTTCAGCAAACAAACTATTATATCTATGCAGTAATTATAGGACTTAAAAAAATGTAAGTGTGCTTGGACCACACAGCAGAAGTAAATCTTTATTACAATTTTTATAAAAAAATGTATTAATCGCTGGAAGCAAACCTGGAATCCCTAACATTCTAGATGGTCTCCTAGTGCTACACCACCGTGCATTGATATGGTGTTATGTATCTGATACTGACAAATATTGTAATTAAAATTGTCAAATTTGATTTGATTATATTGATGTTGCTTCATCTGAATTCCACTCATCAATTTTACATCTTCTTTCTCTTGCAACAAACTTTAATTTTTAATTTATTTGTTGTGAAAAAGACAAGATATAAAATTGATAGGTGGAATCGAGAATTGTGTGACGCTAAATTTAACCTAAAGACTATTAAAAAATTGTCCCATAGAAGTTTAAAAATCAGATTTTTTTGGCATATATTGTAAAGTGGTTACAGTTTTTTGTGAGATTGTGGTTATCGAGTGGAACTGATATGACGTCATTGATATTAATTATAAACATTATTACAACTAACAAGTAACTTAGCTCTAGATGTGGCTATTCATAACCTCATTGGAAAATTTTGTTCAAATATGTATTGAAAATTTGTTAAAATCTGCAATATTTTATATATTACTATAGACTCGGCGTAAGTTGACATGCGATGAAGTTGGGAATGGAATGCAAAATAATAGTTATTGCTGGCATAGACACATTTGTACATCTTATCGTCATAACATTTTTAATAAAATCTGATATTGTGATGTAAATAAACAAAACTATTATAATGAGATTAACTGCGATGATTTGATGTGTAAAACAATAAAGGTATAAAATTTTCTTACTCCAACTCTGATTTATGGTATGGCAACTAGGGTTAAAAAAATTTTTGTTAGGTACAAATGGGGGTTAAATAAATGCAAAATAAATGGGTCTTAACTTTCGGTTGACTGGCGAGCCTATCATTTTGTTAAGCTAGTTAAACGTGTTACTTGGCGTATAAACTAATATATATTTGATGTATAATGTAATATTTTAGTAGTAGTAATTTTATTTGTCTTATCATTTCAAAATGATACATTGTGCCGGAGCCGGATATGTGGGTTGCGATTGAGTATTTATATGATTATTCCAAACTATTTATTTATTATTATTTAACTAACACTTTCTATTTCCATAAACTGAAAATGTAATTCTTAAAGTTACAGAAAACAATCTTAATTAGGGGGACTTAATTCACCTGATCAATCACAGTTGTTTCAACAAAATTATATTTTATTTAGAAGTGCGTGATTACTGGATCGAGTTGCTCATGGGTATAGACTAAAATTCGCTGTATGCAAGCTAGTCGCAAATCTTATCAAACTTGCTCCAATGAGTTTTTGCGAGATAAATATATTTATTTATGTTGTAGCCACTTGGATTTGGATAATTGATTTTAAAAACTTTTTATTTAATCATTTTCATTTTATTGCCAGTTAGGTGTTGTGATACTTTTTGCCTGTAAAATATATTGGCTACACGTAAATCAATTATTCTTTTCTTCTTTTGCTTCAAAGCGATGTGGAAATCACTAAGGTGCACATCAGTGCACGAGTGCAAGAGTGCAAGAGTGAAACAACTGTATGTGTTTGATTGTTGCCGCTTGTAGCAACTTGGAATTGGATAATTGATTTTAAAAACTTTTTATTCAATCATTTTAAATTTATTGCCAGTTAGGTGTTGTGATACTGGTTGCCTGTAAATTCTATTGGTTGTTCTAGACAGTTAGTCTAGTATCCTTTATCGTTTACAAGAAGTGCACACAACCACTCACTTTGACTTCATTTATGCTTATTAAATAGATATATTTTCCTCAACCAATAAATTTACAATTTATTAGGTCGATTGTTTTGCTACAACATTATGAACATTTTTATTATTAATTTCTATAATATTGATTGCGAAGGTGTTTAATTTGCACTCTATAAATACAAACTTGATTTTCATAAAGTCTCAATAAACCGTATTTACAAATTAGTAACTAATAACAACAAATGTATTGGCTCAAATATTAATTGGAATAAGATTGAAACAGTAAATTCTTCGAAACATGTATTATATAACCTACCGCATCAAAGGGGATCTTACATACAGCATGTTGCACAATTTTACAAACTTTCAATTACCTTGATCATTAATTCAAATTTATTATTGAAGTGAAACTTTTATAGCGAGGCAGTGAGCCCGAAAAAAATTAAATGGTTAGGTGGGTGGGTACAGGCAGTGAACTTTAACTTATTAAATAAAGTACTATTTAGGTATGTTTGCATTTTTGTGTGTAAAGATGCGTTACATATATGTATGTATGTTACTTTGATTTTACATTTGGGGAAAAAAGCAAATTTGATAAATTTTAATCTTTGTTGCTTACTTCAGCTATAGGCAAATTCTGCCCTCTTGCCAATTTAAACTCATTAAAATTTCTTTGTCCACATTCCTGTAAGTTAGTTTGTTAGCCTCTTGGCACTTGCACTGCTACTGACGCTTGAAGTGATAACTGTTTGCTTATTTTTTAAAATAGTAGACATTGTATTTTATAAGTCTAAATTTGTCAACAATAGATAACGTTTTTAAAGTATGTTTTAATGACATATTGACAGCAATAAAAATAACGCGCTAAAAAACAAATAGGAAAAGAACAAAATCCAATAGATGGCGCTTTTGAGATGTTTAAATGGGGAAAACAAACCCACATGATCAATGGCAGCCAATGACAAGTAATCTCTCAGTTCAAATTATGGATAAAGTAAATTGTATAAATGATAGAAATAGGTTTATTAATAAAGGAAAAACGGTTTTTAAGGGCACTGAACAAAAGCATTGTGTATAATTGATATAATGTATTGTTTATGTTGTTGAGGTTATTTTTAAAGCTGCCATGACAGTGACAGTTTACAATAACATTGATCACATGGGTTTTGTTTTCCC
>JARJEC010009037.1:0-15394 GCA_030264575.1 Tachinus sp. AB-2021 | reverse complement strand
TTACGTCATTATAAGCTAAAACATGACGTAAATATGACGATAAAAAGAAAAAAATATGTTAGCAACCAAAGACGTCATATAAAAACGTGAACTTGACCTCAGCTAGTAACGTAAAACAGACGTGCTGGCTGCTATTTTTCAATAAGCTTTCACAAAAATTTTACCCAATAAAATGGTTCTACTTAATCATTATTAATTATAAACACTTCATTATAACGTTTAAATTTTAAAGTTCAGTGACTTTTTTTGCTGATGCAAAATGAAAAATATCGAGGCTAGCAGCTATTCCTTTTAACTAATTCCAATTAAGACTGAGACCGGATATGAAAAGACGTCTCACCAATTCTTTTAACGACATGAAAAATGAGTGAGGTTAGAAATGAATTAAACAAAAATTACTATGTTTTTAATCACAAAAATTTATTTATTAAAAATAAAAATATAGGCGACTCGAGTTTCAACTTATGACCATCATTATCAAGTAGCCATGCTATATTTTTTTTATTAATGAATAAATTTTTGTGGTTAAAAACATAGTAATTTTTGTTTTATTTATTTCTAATAATGAAGTACCACATAGTAGAGGTCAAAACCATCCTTATGATTTGAGTGAGGTTAATTTTGGCTCATGATTCGTGAAAACGTATAGATTGTAATCGCGTGTGCACAAGATAGTGACGCCAGAGACACAAGTAATTTAGTTTTCACGTAAAAAGTAACTAATATAGAGTCAGAAAAATTACGTATTATATGACATAAAAAATATGTCATTATAACGTCAAAAATTAATTCATTTGTTCGACTAAAAATGATTTCTATTAGATGTCATTTATAGGGCACATAACGTTATATTCACAAATATCAGCAAACATGACGTGAATATGATGTAACTCTGCTGCTTGGGATACAAAGTGCGGCACGGGAACCAAGTGTTTTTTGATTGTTTAGTACTCGAGCATTAGAAAAGATATAGTCATATGGTTAGTTACTTTGCATTCCTTGACTTATAGCATTTTGCATGGAGAATTACAGTTCCTGCCATAGGGATTACTGCCAACGATTGAACTGCTCAGGAAATGCGAGCACTTTATTAGCATAATAAAAATTGTTGGGTAGAATTTATCACTGTCGGATGAGGCTGCTAAAAACTCGTAAGGTTACCTGTTTTTTAAACAAATGGATTTACGGTTATTGTTTCACACTTTCCTCTCTGAGCTACAAAAAAGAAGTATCGTTTGTAAATATTTTAAAATTAGCAAAATAGCGACACAGCATACACCGAAACATCGCCAATACTATTCTTCGCTCTTTGTTTCCCAAAAGTCTCATTTCAAAATTTTATGATTTTTAGACCTCTTCGATACCCTGCCATCTAATTTGTTCTATCGGGTACCACAAGTCTCGTGGCTACGAGAGCAAGATTCCCATTTTAGATGAATTGAAGTAAGCTATCCGTCAACAAATCACTCAAATCAACAGAAAACCATTAAAAACTAGAGATTGCAATGCATATTAAAACTTTTCCCCCTCAATATATTTCCGCCATCAGTTCATTATGTTAAAAAAACATTTTAAATTCAATAAAATAAGTAGAATGTTGGCATGTGTTGGTAAAAGATAGTATTATTCGTTGGTTTCGATATTGACTTGACACTAATCACGTAAGTTTTGTTTGAGCATTTGGTCATCTCAAAAACGCCATCTATTGGTTTTTTATTATCTCCTAAAAGGAGAAAATTAATAAATTCGTATCTTTTTTGTATTGTGGAATTATTTATGAAACAATAATCAAAGTACGCAGATTTTAGAAAACTACAAATTAGTTTATATAAAATTTTGTTATAAATTTAATTATTTTCTTGTAAATTGACAAGTTTTTCTTTTTGACATTTCTAATTCAATTTCTAGGGTTAAATTGCTATAGAATTGAGCAACTACCTTTCTTCATTTGTTATTCTGTTCAAATCAAGGTCTTTTATGGCAATATTTAAAAAAAATTACCACCACGTGTTGCTAACTTACGCACATGCCCAGCCACACGCACACGCGCACGCATATGCACACGCACACGCACACTATGAGCAAGAAATAGCAATATTATGATTATTTTAAAAACACTTGATACGCGTGGCTCACCTTGTACACACCGATGTAATGTAAAGAAAGTTGCCTTTTAAAATATAAAAAAGACTATCGTTACTCAAAAATAATAAATGTTAAAATAAATGCTTGACATGAGATGAAAATGAAGTTTCATGTATTATAAAAAAAATTGGATAATAAATACGCAAGCATTGAACCAATTTTAGTATTTACACTGTATTTAAACATTGAGTTATCAATAAATTGACATATTTATACAGGGTGTATTATAAGTCGCAACTCATCGGGCAAATATAGGTGTATAACCGTAAAATAAGTCGGAATAAAATTTTAAAATAAATATTGCTTTCCTTATCAAGTTATCGTCGAAAGTTTCAAATTTCATATCTTCTACCTTCTAAATAAACGTTTTAATCAAGTAGGCTTGCTTAGTCATCGACAAAATAATTTTACAAGAATTATTTAATGTTTTTGAGAAATTTCAGATTTAAAAAGTAACTCAAAATTTAAAGACGATGTTTAAAAAAAAGAAAGCAAAATTAATTTTATTCTTTTATTTCGACTTATTTTATGGTCATACAACTATGTTTGCCCGATGGGTCGCGACTTATGATAGAGCCTGTATTTTTTATAGAGGGTTGTTCATAATAATGATTATATTTAGATATTTGACAAATGTCTTGAAGAAAGCTTTACATATATTTATATTACATACAGGATTGTTTAAAATAATGGACATATTTAAATTTGATGAAATTCATGCACCGTGTGCCACTATTGTTTTTAATATGTATTTTTAGTATGCCCAATTCTTTAATAAGCTTCAGGAGTATCACTTCAATAGCATGCTTATAAAGGTGACACACAAAAATTATGTGTTAATCGATATGCGCGTTAGTTAGTATAACTATCATATACTGAATTGTCAAGTTAAATGTATTATTATAAGTAGGTTTACAGTAATGAAGAAAAATGATAATAATTATTCGTTTCATTCACTCATCCAATTATCATTAGCTATCGGTAATGTTTTATTAATAAGTTTGTCAAAAATTAAAAAAAAAACATATTTTTTTAAGTCTAAAGAAATATAATATTATTTTCCACTTTATACTTACCCTTAGCACGAATTAAATAGGAATGCTTACCTAAAACAAATTAAAATGTTAGTATTCAAAAAATGTACGTTTATCAATGCAATAATATTATTATTCACAAAAATTATTCAATTTGATTGCTTAATTGAGCTTATTGTTATTTTACTAAAAATTTACTGCTAGATTGGCATCTAAACTCAATATTGCGCCCCAAAATTAATTTCTTATTAATTTATTGTAAGTAAAAGAATAATAATAAAATTAGTCTTATCTAGATTTATGTGTAGAGTAATTAATTATATTTATTAATATGCCTTCTGCTGTAATGTCCAAACAAAATGAATCAATTAATATAAACTCCAATTAATAATTGCAAACAGTATATGTATTTATGAAATTCGGATTTAAAATATTTACGAAATTAAACATTTACTCTGCCCCTAAACACGTTAACTCCAATTTTCGTTTTAGAACTGCGGCAAAAGATAATTTAATCTGACTGGCCTTGAAAATTTTAACAAGAAGAATTTAAAGGGGTTCGGTCCCCCATATTTCAATAGGATCATAAAACATTAACTCCTGTTGGTTCTGGAATATAATTCAAACAAGCCCCAATCAAATATTAAGGGTTTTATACCGCTGCTGCTATAATATTCGCATCTGATGGAGGTATAACTAACTATCTGCAGGTTATAGAAATTTACAATTTAAAAATGATCTCGCTTATTTAAATATTTGGTGTTATAACCGCGTGTATCTATATACTTGTCCAAAATAACTTTTAAATTATTCTTATATTTATGTAGTTTTTATCCAATCATACCGGGACAATGCTGTCAATGTGATGATATAGAGGAAATGAGATTATTTTGAATGATTGAGTGGCTATTTGCACACAGTAAAATTTTTCATTCTATGAAATAATATAATAAAAAATATTTGTTCTAAAATAAAACAATACTGGTCTCAAAATGTTTCAAAAATATTATTATATAATAATAATTACCATCAATAAATAATGCAATATTTTCTTTAAATTCCAACATAAATTCTACTAAGTATTTTATAAATATAAATTGAAAGTATTTGAATTATGTGTCAAGTATGCGGAAATTTAGCGTTGGTATTTGATATCCTCCATTCAGATACTTTGTGACCCCTAGAAGTTAAGCTTTTATCAGATCTTCAATTTCCGTTTCAAAGTTTATCTCACAATCTATCTCTGCTTGGTGTACTATTACCATTAAAGGACTGATCAAATAATAAATTTGTTGCAATTAGTGGAAATTAATTATTAATGGTATTAATACTATTAATGCAATAACACTTTAGCTTAATATGAGAAATGCTATTATACTAATTTAATTGAAATGCAATAGAATTATTTATTATTGCTATAATAACATTATATTATGCTGAAGTTCCATCGTCGCGTTTTCAGGATAATTGTAATTCAATTAAATGATAATATGTTGAAATATAACTTTGAAACGCTGCATTCTAGATTTAAGTAAATTATTATTAATAAATTACTATATCGTATAATAGTATATTATGTACCAAAAGTTGTAATTGCCATATTACATACGAATGAGAAACGTTAGTCTACGAGGAACGTACTGCAGATAATTTAAATTTTGCAAATATTTTAACTATAGTGTCTCTCGGCATCAACGCTCTGCATTTTGTTCCAACATTTTTAAATATTTTTCAATAGTTTCCGACAGAATTTAGTTGAACAATGTTCAAATCTTATGCGAATTAAAAGGATATGGATATAGCAATCAACGTTTTATAAATGTCTAATAATGACGCAATAAATAGTATAACTAGACGCAAGGCATTCGACACTATTCTATAACTTCTCATTTCAATATTGAAACATATTGAAATATCTTTTGAAAGTCTTGAATTAATTTAATCTAGAAGAGCTCAAGCAGTTAATTTGGATAAAGATTTTTCACTTTATATAAAAAAATGTGTACCGCAAGGATAAATTTTGGGACGGTTACTGTATAAAAGCTTTACAATATTTTTGTTATCAACAATATCTTCTTCTTCTTCTTGTCCTGCGCATATCCATTAATGGATGTTCGCGACCATATGTTCCATTTCTAACCGATTCCTAGCTGTATGGAGTAAACTTTCTACAGTTCGGAGTCCCGTCCATTGTCTTATGTTTCTCAACCAAGGCAACTTCTTCCTTTCTATTCCCCCTCTCCCTCAATTTTGTCATCAATTATTAGTTGTAACATGTTATATTTTTGATTTCGCATTAGATGTCTTTGGTATGCGGTTTTCCTTTTCTTTATTGTAACCAATAGCTCGCGGTCTTTGTTAATTCGCCTGAGCACTTCCTCGTTTGTGGCTCTTGCTGTCTAGGGAATTTTTAATATTCTACGGTACAGCCAAATCTCAAAGGCCTCGATTTTGTTCATTGAAGCTGTTTTCAAGGTCCAGCAATCATATAGAATACTAAAAATTTTATAGTTATGCGTATGTTTGTGTGTTTGTCATCATATATAATCTTACTAATATAGACTGTTTGAAAACTAGATTTAATTCAGATTTCCAATCACTACATATTTCGGAAAAGCTTGGCTTGATACTTAATCAGCAGCTGATAATATTTGGCCAAAAAAATAATGTAACTATTGCTCCTAATTGAATAAATATTAATCTAAAACACATCTAAAAGTATTTGTTCAGAAAATTATGTATTTTAAATTACCAGAGTTTCGTTTTCTATAAAACTTATAAAAGATGTTATAGCTCAGTTCGTCTGAATAATGGTTAAAAATCCCTATTAACATGCACTGTTTTAATTTCCTTTTAAATTTTAAGTACGCTGTATTCTTTTCTATGTTCTTGTTGGGGTAGAATAGGCTAGGTAAGCTCTAGGATTGCATATATTATTATTGTATTTTTACTTTTATGTTTGCGATGATTTTATTGTTAACTTCATGATAAGATAAACAAAAATAGAAGAAAAAAACCGAAAGAAATTAAATTTCACGCAAGTTGTTGTTTAATAAAATATTGAAATAAATATAAGTTTTAAAAGACTTTATAAATATGCATCTTGTTTACATTTTTTGCTTTGACACAACTGCCGAAGGTGATCTAACCACACTAGGCTTGTAAGTCGTACGTCATTTATAAAATTGTATTTATGTTTGAAGTTGTCTGTAGAATAAACGTCAATTTCACTAGTGGTGATGACCAATATTCAAATACAGTATACAAAAGAAGACCTGTTCATGCACGAGTCTGTTTTGGTCACTAGCAGCAAAGCGGCGAGTGGTCAAAATCCTCGATTTTTTTTCCTTTTTCCTATTCTTGTGTTGTTTGATTAATAAATATGGTTGTGATAACGTGTATTATAAGTTTTTGTAGATCTACGTTCACTTCTTTTTTGCCGTACCATTAACCTTTCATAAATATTTTATACAATACCATTAGATGCATTCTCTTTGGTGGTTTTGGATTAAACATTTTATTTCCGCTCAAATACTTGAATTTGGTTTTCAAATATATTTTATATTTTCAAAAGTTGTATTGCGTACATTGTTTGGCAACTCCTTTAGAATGCCTCTCTTCTCTAATCATTCCGTATCTCTTGTCTCTGTATATGTTATTTTTATTTATTTTTTTAATTTAAACTTATCTTAGCCTACTTTGTTTCTTTTATCTAGTTTGCTTTTTTTTCAAGTTCTTTTGTTTACTTTTATTATTTTGTCTTCTGTAAATTTTTATTTGCGTGTTAAATTACATTTCTGTTTATTTATATCTATCCTCCGAAATTCTTCTAACTTATTTTTTTGCTCTATATTTATTTTCGTCTGCATAATGGTTATAGGTTTGGCCAAATATATCGTCACATGAATCTATCTCAATTTCCTTCATGGATTTTATATCTTACTCTCGTTGTTCATAAAAATATTTTATTCAACTTATCTTATCAAAATATATATGGTTCACAAACCATGACATCTATGTGTCATTATTAATAAAATATATAATAATAATTTGTGAATAAGATAAGTTGAATAAAATACTTTTTTTTATTGTATTTGTGGAGTTTTAATTTTATAATTTTCAAAATGAATATTTACATCTTGTTTAGCAGTGACACAATGTCACTACTAAACAAGATGTAAATAATAAATTCTTTTTATGTTACCAATTTATTATCGTTCCATCTGCTGGGAGTGTCGCCACTATTACTTCTTACCTTCTGCAACACCGTCCCGCAAACCATGCAAAACCTACATTATTTGCTCTTGTAACTCCTCTAATTTATGTAAGATCTCGAAGTCTTCAAGGTACAAGAAATTACCATTTATTTTAGTATCTCTCTTTGCTTATTTATATTTGTTTCTCCGGCCTAGTCAGATTTAACAGTTTTTGATGTTAATATAAATCCCGTGCTTCACTTTTTGTAAATCCATTTTTTTGCTTGGTCACTAAGTTTCTAGCCTAAAAATAACTTCAAATGTGAAATTAATTCTTGTTATTGAATATATTTGTTCATTTTGCTATCCCTTTCACTTTCTCAATAGTTTCTAGTTTTTCTTTATAAATTTATATTGTTGTATTTTCTATCTTTCTTTTCTTCTATTTTCTGTTATATTCTCCTGAAATATTTCCCTATAACGCTGCTTTCACTATCTCTTTCTCATTAAAAATATAATTGAAATACAATTTTTATGGCGGTAAAGTTAAACATAACTCGACGGGTAGTTTGTATAATTTTTTTACTTTATTGATATTTTGCTTCTTGTCTTATCGAAATATTATGTTGACCTAATAGTCCGGGAATCAGAGGTACATTTTTAGAAGTTTTTTAATGTCGTTAAAAAGTTATAAGTAGTTATTGGGAAGCATTTACTGATAACACAAAATGAACGTCAGAAAGCGCCCCGCGGTTTGGGCAAATTGCAGTGGGTAAGATACTATCAAAATTGGTATCAAATCATGGACAGCACAAAATAAAAAAAGTTAAAAAGAGGTGATTAGAGGTGATTGAAGAAACAAATAAAACACATGCCAATAATTTTTTGTATAAAAACATATACAGGGTGTTTTTTAAAACAAGACACAACCTATAACTTCTTCTGTTTTGAAAATGGAAAAACAGCTAAAGACAAAACTGTTACACTTATAAATTTAAAAAAAGCAAATATGATCGGAGTATAGTAAAAACTAAAAAAAAGCAATAAACCTGAGATCATTTAAAAAAAATCAGACTTTTGCCAATCATGATTGTTGTACTATACTATATACAACTTATTTTATGACACTGGGTCAAATGATTTTTAATGCGTCCACTGACTTGAAGGTAATTAAATCCTATACAAGCAGTATGTTTAAAATATTTGTCAAACACCCGTTTTGTTAATAAACATATTTAGTTCTGGATCATATAGCATGTTAACTACAAGTTATGCCTTGTTGGCACTACGCAATAGTTCAATATAGTAACAAGCACTGTGTTATAGACCAAATTTATTAGTCAACTACTTAGCATAATATAATCTTTAAGTGGAGAAAATAGAATTGTTTCTGCTTTGTTGTAAAAGTGACGACTCACTACATTCAATAATAAATAATAATATTTAGATAAATGCTTATGTAGTGAAATGATTGGCATATGTCGGTTTGGAGCAAAAGTTACACAGTTAAATTTTCACTGTAAAAAAAACAATCTGCTTCTAATGAAATAAGTCTAAGATGAAGTACACTTTTCCAAACAACTTGCAAATGATTTCAAACCAAGAGGTTGTAGCTTATCACTTAAATTGCTATTTTTAATTATTTCTTTGTTTAAGTTTTGAGTGTAATAAAAATAACTACATATAGACTAGACATTTTTATTCGTTAATAATTTCACTGGATTACGCATTTCAAATTAATTCATTAATTTTTACATTATCATCTCCAAATGCTATTTACTTAAGTTGTATCCAAATACGTTTGTTACTAAATTGTTTAGTGGTAAATAGTCAGTTGTTATTTAACTTGTGGTAAAGTAATTCCAAGTCAAATATGGTAATCATGACATATTCAGGTTTTAAATTTGGTTTTAATGCCTCTTCTACTACAATATGTTTCTTAAAAACTTTCATCTAAGTGGTTGCATAGTTTGCATTTATTGATATTTTGATAATTTTTATGGCATGTGCTTAGTTTGAAAAAATAAAACACCAACGGTGTAAAAATATTTAATAAAAAAAAGCATTTTAAATTGAAAAGAGCTTCTATGGTCAAAAACTGCTCGCTGAAATAGTTCTATAAAATGGTAAAAGCATGTTTTGTATTACATTAAATTTGAAGTTGATTTTTGTAAAAAAATATGGTTTCTCTTACAAATAATTTATTCTAAATATAATCAGCAAAATAGTTCTTGTCGTGAATGTTATAAATATTAAACTAATTTATTCTAGTATAAGCACATCGTTGTATTTATTTCAGACGATTTCCATTTTATATAAACTACTTGTGATGCGTTTTAGAAATCTTCCATAAACCTTTCGTGTCACGGATTCCTGCTCAAAACTTTTTACATTTACAAATATAATAGGGGAATATTAGTGAAACTTTACCAATATGAATTTCACTTGAGAGCAAACTGCATATCTCGTTTATTGTAATGTATATTTTATCAATAACTTAAAACTTTCCGCTGCAAACCAAAAAATCAATGCCGTCGACGCACGTTTATATTAATCCCTATTGTCTGGCATCCCATTTATATTAAAGACAATATGCGCTCATTAAAATAGGGATAAAGCACTACTCAATTTGAGATTTAATAAACTCACCTAATCCCCTATTTTAATTATATCAAACATGATATAAATTTACTTTTGAACTATACAAGCAATTAAAACAGGAGATTGGAAGTTTAATGCAATTATGCTCTTTTATTCAATAATATTATAATTGCAGTTATGTTAGTTTCGTTTCAAAACAGTGTATCCCCGAATTTAATTAATGGTGGCTATATTGTAATAGGGATTCCGTCAATTCGAGAGCCCAATTGAAATTTAAATTGACAATTTTTCATTCGCACATTTCGTATAATTATTTTTTGGGGTTTCAAATACTCGCGCGGGTGAAATTGAATTTTTTTATTTTATACGCTCATGTGCGTGGAAAATTCGTGGCAAAGCAAAGCAGGGGACTGTTTGTGGATATTTCATATGCAAAGTTCCATTTAATTTATTTATTTATTCGCTAAAATGCATTGATATTAGGGCCAAATTTTACTATTCAATTGTTATATTGTGCGTAGAAATTTTAAAGTATTAATAATATTTTGAATCAATCATTTTATTTGTACTTTATTTACCTTGTGTATATAAAAATGAATCCTTGCCAAAATCCTCTTAATAAAAGTAACAAACCCCATTACTTATACTAAATTTAATCTGAAGCGGTTAAAACTTTTCTTGGAATTCATTAGTGAGCAGATGTAGGAAACATAAAGTTCCAGAAACAAAACTTTTATATAAGCTCCAATTTTCACCAGGTTTTTTAATTAATCAAGTGGGCCTTCTTCCTTTTTTATTCAAAAAGAAGGAAAAGCATATATTTTGCAGGTCATTAATTGGGCTATATAATTAAACGGAATTTATAAGAGTAATTTTATATAAAAAAGTTGGTTGAAAATGAAGCGATAGGGTAAGAAAAAAATCTCTAAAATTCGGTTCCCAAATAAACGTTTATTGGTTTTCGATCCCAACCTAATGGATTAAATTATAGCCGATCGCTCTCATCTCAAATCCACTTTCCGCAGGGAAAATAAAATTTAAAAATGATTAAAGTTATCCACAGCTATTAAAACTGCGCAAGCTGCGATAAAATTAAATTAACGACGACTTTGGTTTGTAATGGTAGTTGTGAGTAATATAGAAATAATTAATCAGAAAAAATTCGTACGTCCATGCAGTAATTGTTATAGTTGGAATTTTATTTTCGTGTCAAAACTTTACGTTCATTTCTTCGCTTCTAACGTTGTAAGTTTAACTCGTTAGTTCGGTTAAATTGCAAGGTTGATGTTACTGCTGCGACGACAGCAGGAGAATATGTAGCCCAGTCTGTCGTTCGGTCGTCAGTCAATTACACCCAGTTTTCATCAGTCATCTAAAGTTGGAGCTTGCTGATGCTATCTCATTAATTCTCGTCGGTAACGAGGAGACCGTAATTAAAACGGCATGAATGAATTATGAACTGATTTTTATTAATGATTACAACATCATTAACAAAACTGAATCTTTTATATGTCTCGCCTCCAGTCAGAGGATTAAAAGTTTCCTTTGCATAATCTCTTTCGCAACGGGGATTACAATCTCGCACATTATTTGCAGAATCATTATTAATTCATGATCTATTCAGTTTGTGTTTATTTAAATATTGACATTTGTTTCACATTACATTTTGTTTTCATTAAACTCTCATGTTATAACCAAATATTTGGAATATTTTTCATTAATTTCGGTTCTTTTTCTAAACTTGCATACCCAAAACTTTTGACACAAGTTTGAAAAAAATCTTGTTCTATTTAACTAGAAATTGAAAACTTTTAAGTAGTAATAATGGAATCAAAGCAAAGATGATCCAATATGCAAAATCTTAAGCCACATTGAATGGTTGGAATATGGCATGTATGCAGGCTACTCGTATATAGAGTACATATTTCAGTTGCAGAGAAATTTTTTAAAAAGTGCCGAATCTTTGTGAAGATTAAAAAAGAACTAATTCTAGAAATAAATTGGTATATAGTGGGACAGTGACACTATTAAATTTGTTGCCGCGCCTTTCCTCTGTCGGTACGGTGTAAATCGTTCTCCTTTCCTTCTGAGAAACACGCAGCACCTTTTTCTTTTTCAATAATTGACACCCCCCTCTCTACAATTCACATACGAATTCTGTGCTAAACTCAACTTATATATTCAAAATAACTGTTAATCAAAGAATTTCAAATATAAATTAATTGTATGAATATAAAAAAATGCAATTTTTTATTTTTATTTGCAATACATTTAGTAAAATATAAATTAATGCCCAGTTAATTGACTGGACATCATACGTATCTTTTGTCCAATGTCACTTCAAATCACCGTTAATAAAATGGCAAAATTATATTGATTCAAAAGACTGAGAATGTTGCAAAAATAGGCTAGTCCATAAACAAGACTAGAGGTTCAAACAGATTTTTGTTATTTCAAACATGGATCTTGAACAAAAATAAATGAAAAAATAGTATTTATTTTGCCGTAATAGTCTTTATGAAGCCATTAAAAATGTTAATCGTCTTTAAAAATCGGTAATAAATAAGGAAGTTACAGCTCCGGCAATTTTTTATAAACCCCTTTGTATACTTTTTATTGATCCAAACTTCTGATAAAGATTGCTGCAAAAAATATAGTCTAACAAATCATTATGGTAAGTCAAAATTGCAAATTTTATAACAAAACCATTGTTTTATATTCCAAACTTTTGGAGCACTTTTCAATTATGGTAAAAATAATAGAATAACCAATAAGTAACAAATTTCAGGTACTTTTGAGCATTGATGTACTATTATGCTAAGATAAATCTACTACAAGTAATTTAGATTTGGTTCTGCAAATTTCTAAAATTGTTACATATTACCCATCCAATTCACAGAAGTCAATTTGACTATAGTTCTGTATATGTGTGTACTCGGGACTGTTCCAAATACGTTCTGGCTTTCGTTTGTATGTTCTAACTTACACTAAGTAGTTCAAAACATAAACTATTTACTCTTCCTTCCAAGTAAATTTAAAACTATTATCTCTAAAATAAATATTTTATTGTCAAATATGTTAATAATACAACTTGAATTTTACTATTAACGGCATTTACCTCAAAGTATAAATAATAAAAACAAACAAAATATATAATAAAATTGCAAGTTAACTCAAATGTCACTGCCAATTGTCTTCTTATTCAAACATGACCCATTTATGTTTTCTGGTGGTTTGGAAGTCACCTTATAAGCTGTTGGTCCCATCAAAACCCCGCTATGACAAGCCATCGGCTTACTTAGAGGCAATAATGTAAAACATATGCAAATTAGGACGGTTCAGTTTATGAGAACTATCTTGAACTGTGACGTCATATCAAACTTGTTTGGAACATAGAAACAGAGCTTATGAATCAACAAGAACATAAAGACCTTGTTACACAAAACAAATTTATTTGTACGAAATTTATATTACGTAAGTCATAAATATTTTTTTATAATGTTGACTTCCAAGGCAAATTGTTCAAGCAAAGCTTGTTTCGTTTGTTTTCTATTCAATGACACCGCGCATATCCTACTTATTTATTTAAAAACTAAAAAAATTTCAATTTTTTATTGATTTTAATAGTTTTACAGCAAATGGTTGAATTTATATTAAAAAAATTCTAACAAAAGTAGTGGCTTTTTCAATTACTTATTGAACGATACTACGAATGACAAAGGATTCCATTTGCAATTATAAAGTTAAATACAGTTGCACCTCCTAACAACCATGTTTGAAAATAAAAATATTTAAAATAATTTCATTAAGTAGGTTTTCGTAATAAATGTTTTTACAAAGTTGTAAAAAGTTGCGTTTCTCTAAAAAACGTCTGCGACAGATGGTTTGATATACCCGGTATACTCTATGACTGATTCCTAACAATCTCCGACTAAACATATAAAAAATATATCTAATTACTTTCAGAAACAAAAGATCTACTTTAAACATCCAGTTTCTGATGAAATAATTGATCACAAACATGACAAAAAATTCCTCGGAGTAAAGCTGGATTTGCAATGATTATGGAACAATACATTGAAGAGTTTATAAAACTTTATATACAGTTAGAACTGTGTCACTATCAGCTATACAAAACTGTTATTGCTGCTTTAAGTGTATTACATTCGTGCGTTGAATCCAGATTACGTTCTTGGGTAACTCTACAAACTCTACAGTCATTGTTGCATCACAAAAACAATGTATTGGAGCAGTATTTGGGATGAAATCACTTGATTCTTTTCGACAAAATTTCAAACATACAATATTATTAACTTTTTCTTTCTTTTTATTGTAAAAGTTAAAATAAGTTTTTTTTAATACAAATTATCACATTGCCATAGCACTAGAAGAACAACATATTTATATTTTAGGCGGCTATATCTCAAAGTCAATTTTCTGGGCGCATATTTATCCAGAAAGTTCAAGTTTGCAATTGCTTTAACTAAAAGTGCCAGTTCCGTACTTCAAAACACTTTCCGGCCGCTAATGGGACCTGAAA
This sequence comes from Tachinus sp. AB-2021, assembly GCA_030264575.1. Classification (NCBI taxonomy): domain Eukaryota; kingdom Metazoa; phylum Arthropoda; class Insecta; order Coleoptera; family Staphylinidae; genus Tachinus; species Tachinus sp. AB-2021. The sequence goes on along the minus strand of JARJEC010009037.1, from coordinate 878 downwards.
GTGTTTGATATCACATAATTGTCACTGTTGCTGTGGCTACATACCATATAATAGTTATTTGTTTATCAAAACCAGAAAATGCTACTTTGCTGGACGAGTCTGAAAGTATCTGGTGAGGAGAGCTAAGAGCATTTTGGCAGTGAACACAACCTATTTTAGACGGCTGCAGTTTAACAGTTAATTGATTTATGTGTTATGTAAGTATAGTGACAGCGTCATAATGTCAACTTTCGTAAAGTCAAACACTTTCAGGCTTCTTACCACTATGTGCGACCAGAAAGTATTTTGAATAGGAAACTGTCACTTTCAGTTACAGTAATACCAACGCCAACTTTCTGGATGCAAGTGCGGTCAGAATCATTGTGTTTCAGATATAGTCGCCTAAATATTAATTAAACGTAAAACAGAAACCGCGTACAAATGTTGTGTTCACCACGGCCAAAAATAGTTTCTGCTGTCCTCACCTAATGCTCGCCTTGCTCTTCTAGCAACACTCGGTCTGTTTGGCAAAGTCTGGCGTTAATATACAAACAACTATTATTAAACAAGGCTTTATATAAGATAGAATTTTTCAGTAATGGACTTGATTTGTAAGTTTACTTCAAAGTGCATGTAAGTATGTTTTTGTTTTTTAAAATATACTTTTATTTTAATCTATGTTTCTATACAGTTGCATTTTGGAAATAAATAACATTATTACGATTATTATTAATTGGCATTAAAAACATTCAATGTAAAAAAATAATTGAAATCTAAACTAAACTACCCCTTCGATGTATCTCCACCTTGCCGCGGTGAAGGGGCTTGGGTATCTTAGTGATCCTGAGAGCTATGTCGGCGGTAGCATTGCTACTGGCTGGGTCTCCCGTGCCGAACAG
>JARJEC010009026.1:0-17353 GCA_030264575.1 Tachinus sp. AB-2021 | reverse complement strand
TTTTTATATATCTTATCACAAAAATTATTTATTAAACCGGACTGGTTTCGACCAATTACCAGGTCAACATCATACATTGATATAAACAAATATGTTCATATATTTGTTTCGACCAATTACCGGGTCATCATCATACGGTGATAGAAATAAATATACAAATATATTTGTTTATCGGGTCATGATCATACGGTGATATAAACAAATATATTTATATATTTGTTTCTGACCCGGTAATAAATCGAAACAAATATATAAACATATTTGTTTATATCAATATATCTGTATGATGATGACATGGTAATTGGTCGAAACTAGTCCGGTTTAATAACTAATTTTTGTGATAAGATATATAAAAACTTGTTTTATTTATTTATATTTATTATACTTTTACTAGTTTCAACTAATACTAGGTGATCATCTGATGATATTTGTTTGTATCTCTGATGAAATGATATTTGTGTTATGATGATATTTTATAATATAGATATAGCTGTGCGTGTTTGAGTGAAAATATTTGATTTAAGATCTATTTATATTTTCAATTTATGAAAATTAATAATCATTTATTATTTTTCAGGAATAAAAGCATGTTTACACGTTCATGGTATTTTTCCTTATATTTATATACCTTATGATGGAATCGATGATCCAAATATTATATCTTATCAAATTGCAGCTGCTTTGGATAAAGCAATTAATATATCGCTAAATCAGTCAACATCTACACAGCAGCATATCTACAATATAACTTTGGTGTCTGGAATGTAAGTATAAGATTTATCTATATAAATAGAAAGTTTTTCATATATTTTGTTAAGCAATACTGTTATTTTACAGCTGTAGTGTGTTGGTTATCTTTTGACTAAGATTTCTCAAACATCTTTGGTTTAGCTACTTTGTGATAATGTTCACCTGTTTTAAATATTGTTTAACCCATTTCTGACCATTAACAGAAATAATTATTTTAAAATTTTTAGTAAAGAATAATGTAAAAAACCAAAATTTAATTCGTTTATATACAATTCATTAACTCTTAATAGTATAAACATATTATATTTGAGAACAGAAATTTACTTCACGTTTTGTATACCTATACAGGTTTGGGATTAATTGACGGATAAACGCTAGGGGACTTTGTAAATTGTGCCAAAAGAAATCTAAAATCTTAATTACGAATAGATGTTTAAGATCTGTTACTAGTTGTCACGGGTTAAGCTTACAAACCTATATTTTCATGCTTTTATAAAACGTCTATCTCCGATATTTTATTAGACATTCCTGTATATTGTGAAAGAAATAATACTCGAAGATTTTTTACTACATGCTATTTGTTCAGTGTTCTTGAAAGAATTTAAACTCTTACAATTACATTTTTTGGCCATATACATGGATTCAAAATTCAATTTAATTTATCTAAACATAAACTTAATTCAAAAGAAGCATTATCTTTGTTAGTTTTCAATTTTTAGTTTTTCAATGTATATGTTATATTGGCTATATTAAAATATATGGATTTTTTGGCGTACAGTCTCGGTGCACTTTTTTTTAAATTTCATCTGTTTTTAGTTGAAATCTATAGAGTTTTTAGATTACCAGTTTTTGAATACTATTAAATTTTCTGTTTTCTATTATTTTATGATCACTAGATCACTATAATTAATGTTTGATCTTCAATCTGACCTTTCATTTGCTGGATGACTTTTATATATAATTTTTTATTACTTATTTTATAGATTATTAATTTGATAATTTGCATTTCTTTAGTTATTTGTTCTGCGTAGCATAAGACAAGACAAAAGTACAGAAACGACTTTGTAAAATAATATTTTTCATTGTTTTATGGTAGTTATTGTAGTTAATATATTTTCTTTTCTTTTCAACAGACCATTTTATGGTTACCATCATAAGAACCACCAATTCTTTAAGATCTGTTTCTACAATCCTTTAATGTTAAAAAAAGCATGTATTTTTCTTCAAAATGGGACTATACTGGGTAAAGTTTTTCAAACACATGAATCACATATCCCATTTCATCAACAATTTATGATTGATTATAATTTACATGGCATGAATTATTTACGACTATCACATGTCAGATATAGAGAGGATAGTACTGGACCTACTGAACTTATCATGAGTAATATTAAAAAAATTAGTTCGTGTATGATGGAAATTGATGCTTTGGCTGAAGAAATATTGAATCGTTTGGAAGTAAGCCGTGGAAAGTTAAACATAAATCCTGGTATTCAGTACATCTGTGAAGATGAAAAACAGAGAAGGCGTGATAGGGATGAAGATTCAATTTTATCGCCTTGTCTAACACTTTGCCGAGAAGATTATAAACCGACATTGACTCATTTAAAGTATAAATTTACATTGGAGGACAAATTAAAATTGGATGTTATTGAAAATGTTAATAACAACTTTTCTGTGTATGCTGCTGAAACACCAGATTCGCAGAACACTTCAAATAATAGTTCTGTTTTGGATATAACAAGTTTAAATACCTCTTATTTAGATCTGTCAAATACGATTTTGAATCGTACTGTGCTAGATGAAGATGCAGATATATTTCTGGAAATGCTAAAAGAAAACCAGAAAGATGACATACCAGAAGATAGTATTTTATCACAATTTTCAAAACAAGAAGAATCGGATGATGAATTTGACATGAATAAACCTTTACATAATGAAACAAATGCAATCGTAAATGAAAGCGATGATTCATTTCTTAATAAAACCTTAACGATTGCACAATATGATGGAGCAGGTGATAATGCTACAAATTTACCAACCTCAATTAACCAACAAAGGACAAGAAAAGTTAGGAGAAAATCAATTGGTTTAAAAAATAATATGCATGCAATAGTACTTCGCAATCGTTGTGTTAATAAAGTTGATACTAACAAAAAGTTAGTGAAATACAAGTCTTTAAATTCTAAAAAAACGAAATGTTTTTTAATTGACAAAAAAGTTAATAAAACCAAATTTGCTAAAGAAAAGCGTAATCTAAATAAAGATAAACTTAATCAGGATCAAATAAAATCAAAGGATATCATTCTGAATATTGAGGGTGATTACAAGTCATTAAGAAGCAGAAATATAAAAATAAGAGGAAATTTATTGGGAAATAATATTTCCAAAAGAGAAATAGATTATACACAAGCAAAAACTTATTGTACAAAAAAAATAATTAAGGTTACAAATCAAAATAATAATCATATTCTAGATGATACAAATACAAACAAAGTTGATCAAAATATAAATTTAAAAAATAAAATGTTTATTGGATATGTTAATGTGATTAAATCGCAAAAATACATAGATTCTTCTCTGAAATGCAAAAAATTAAATAACAAACTATATTTAAATGATATAAAATATAAATCATATAATGAAATTCCGTACAAGAATAGTGATACAGCGTTGCAATTGATTACAACTGATTTGGAACTTTTCAAATCTAATCAAGACTGTCAGCTAAAATTGCAGTCTCCGAATCCAAATAGAAAACTTAATATGGAAATAAATACTTCTACTGTATTCAACAAAACATATATAAATGAAATTAACAGGAGCACACAGAATGTTTTTGTTGTACAACAAAATAAAATATCTGGTTTTAATATTAATAGAACAAGAGAATTATTTTCAAATATTAATTCTATAGATCAATTAAAATTGCAGAAAGAAATTAGAAAGAAAAAAGCTAAAAAGGTTACAAAAATTGATTCTGCTATATTAAACAGAGTTATTAAAAAAGGAAGATTTGTGGCACATTCTAGAACTAGCCCTGTCAGATTGAAACAAACTGAAAATAACATAAAGCTTGCTAATTGTAATAATAATAAGTATGGTTATCTAAATCCCTGCCATATTCTGCAAAAATTTTCCAATGTAGACATAGATGTTAACTCATCAAATCTGTTACAATATGATAATAATTTACCAATAAAACGTTCAAAAGAAACTAATGATTTTATAGAATCTTTTAAAATAAAAGTAGTTAATGCTTACAATCATCTCAAATTTAATTGTGTGTTAAGAAGCAAATTAAAAGAACTACAAAACTGTGAACCAAATAAATCTATTTTAGAAAAAAATAACATGGACGTTGAACCTGTGAGTTTTGTAAATTCAAAAGTGCTAATAAATATATTATCAAATATTAAGTTAAGTGAAAATCAAAAATTGAAGTTTGATAATATACTGGAAAGGCAGTATAAAAACATATATAACGTAATAAATAAATCTAGTATAAATCATTCTCAAAATTCTAAAAAAATATTGATTAATTTTGTGCAACAAGATTATCAAAAAACCATTAATACACTAGACAATTTCACTATCAATAACAATGAAGATACAATAGAAGAGATTGTTCAAAATAATAATGAACTAAAAGGATTTAATCACTTAAACTTAACCGAAAATCAGAAATATTATATACAAGACTTATCTACTACCACACGTCAAAATTTTTTACAAATTATGAATTACCAAGAAGAATTACAAAATAAAATTTTGAAACAGACAAATTATATATTTAAAAATCGTAATATTAATGGTGCTACAATACTCCATCATATTAGAAGTAAAAAGAAACTAAATAACATTGTTCAGTGTGATGGACCTTTTGATTCTTCGGAAGAAGAAGATGATACAGAAAATCCAAAAAAAATCATTCCAATTTTTCCTTCCTTAGAGTTGGCAGTGCAATCACCTCGAAGACATGTTGGTAATTAATATTAATAATAATAATTATACATATTTAATATATTCAATATTTTACTTTATTTATTAAAAAAATATTACTATGTGACAATTAATTTTTGTCTTACAAAAAATAAACACCATTGTTTTTTACGGATATAACTTTTATTTCAATAATTATTGATTTTTTAACTCTGATTTTATACAAAGTTTTTCAATATAATGAACATTTATTATTACATAGCCACCTACGAATATTTCAATAAATAATTTTCTTAATACTCGTTACGTAAATTTTTTTTATATTAGAACAAATTTAAGTTGTCATTTGAAAAACAAAAGTTGATAGTCATAATAATCGTAATAAATTTATGTTACTATTTGTGTAAATAATAATATTAAGGAAAATTTTAAGTTTTATATCAATATTTCAGTCTTTTGAACTTGATTTATATTTAATCAAATATTTACTTTAAAAATAAATCGCAATATTTGTTGCAGCGACTCTTGTAAGGAAAACGGTATCCCTCCAGTGATTGTTGAAATGTTTGATGAAAATATTTCAACATTGTTTTGTCGACGTTTTGCTGAGATTGTCACTCAGCTTCTTCATTACGTAATTACGTCGTGAAGAAGCGAAATGTCGACAAAACAATGTTTTCATAAAACATTTCAACAATTACCACACGGGATACCGTAAAAAATCCTGTTATTCATATTTCATTTCATTTTTGACAAATAGAATTTACCCATTATTATTTGTAATAAACTACTATAATGCATTTTAGATTCTTCCTTGGAAACAAAAAAAAGCATTTTGATAAAATATGAAAAAAGGTGAGTGATTTGTTAAGTTATTATAAAAGCTTTGTTTTAACTCGCATTTTACAAACTGGTTCTAAACAGGTTTTGAATTATTTGGTTTGCGTCTGCTGAAATTGAATCAGTTCAAAACAAGTTTCGACCCTACTTAGAACAAAGATCCGAACTTTTGGTACCTGTTCAAAGGCAGAGACTGGTTTGATTGCTCCCGAACAGTCAACGGGTGTGTAGGAACACAAAACTCATTTCTCGAATTGGTTTGGAAAAAATTATGTGGCTTCTTGGAAAAAATCTAATATTTTTAATCTACATATGAGTTGCTTAGAATCAAAACTGGACATGTCACATTTTAAATTAATTAATTCTGCACAGTTGTCTTTGGTAAATAATTGTAGTTTTTGATAAATATGAAAAAAAAAACTAATTCTTGCAAGTGATTCTTAGTTTTTGTATAGAAATATATGATCAAAGTTTTGCGTTCTTCAGGCTAAAAGTAATTGTATGATAGTTTTCAGCGATGTATTCAAAATTATGCAGATGAACAAGTGTGGAAATTCATACTAATTTAATAGTAATCAATACAAAGGAAATACGTGTTAGTAGATCGCAGAAAACAATAGTTTATTAATTTATTAATGGTGTTAGGAAATAACATTCACAGGCCGACAGTTGTATGTCAACTGATGGTGTTATTATCTACTAATGCTTGTTATGTTTTTAACATTTTATGTCATACCAGAATAAAATAATATTCAAACAAAAATCGCATTTTATAAAAAATTTAAAATCTGTTTGCATTGTAGATACTAAGTACAGGGTGTCGAAAATGACCACATTAAAATAGGTGTGGTTAGTGGTGGGGGAAGGTCATTATGTAGACAAAGGTTTGAAGAAGTTTAGTTACCATTACATACATTGTTTGATGACTGGGTAGGCGTTTTTTTTAAATAATTAGTATTTTGCAGCCACGCATTACGCGTTTTGGACACATTTCAAGCACGTGTAACTTTTTCAAATAACTACTCCATATTTAATTGGTGGCTTTGAACATTATTTTTTTGAAGATGAGGCGGTGACGGTGTATTCAGATTGCTACAAGACTGCTTTGTGAGTTTTTTATTCTCTACTTGGAGACAAATCACTCGGAACATATCATTTCAACAGGACAGCTCATATAGCAAGAGTTACTACGAATCTTGTTCGTGACATATTTACCAGACTACTGATTTTCAGAGTCATTTTTTATTATAGCTTACGTCATTATTACTTAAAGTATGACGTAAATATGACAAAAAAATCACGTTTCTATTGTTACAACTAACACTTGTTGAAATTCTAGACAAGTTAAATTCTATGTAATAGACTTTGGTTTGAATATTTTATGGGAGTTTATTTTTTTTCATATTCGTTGTGTTTATTTTTCGGTCAATCTTTACAGCCAAATTTTTTTTAAAAGTTCTAACTCTTGTTATCTTAATACCTATTTGTGCATTTTTTGCTTTTTGTTTAAAGTATTATACTTGGAAAATATTTTAATAATAGAGTTAATACTATCTACTTATAATTAAAATTCCAAATACATTTAATTGTTGAAAACCCAACACGATCTGATAATTGTAAAATCAAGTATGCATAACTTGCTAAAACATAACTATATAATGTTTTTATTTTTAGATGTGAAATTAATACAGAAGAAAATACCACTCCTACATTATTAAATTCAACACTCACTGAAGAAAATGTTTCCTGTTGCTATTCGCCTAGTAACAAATATAAAATGTTATCAATATTCCAGAAAGATATTGACAGAAATATTTTAAAAGACAGAGAGGTTGTTGTAACTTTACCAGATAATCAAGGCTCCATTGCTGAGAAGTATGAACTAGAATCAAGTTTCTTTCCAATACCTAGCACATCAAAATATATTTTAAAGAATGAAACGATTAATCCATACTTATTATCAGACACAAGTGATGTTCAACCAGTTGATGCAAATTTTTTAAACAAATATGAACTTGTTAATAAAATAGTACAAACGCCTTTAACTGTAGCAGATATAAGTTTGAATCAACATTCAAAAATGCTTGAAAAATCAATTGTGAATAAAAAGAAATTTGATTTATTTGAAGTACTTGAATTAACCCAGTACGAACAAGCTCCAAAGGTACCTTTAATGTCAAAAAACGAAAATGATATTTGTGTTCTTGTTCCACAATATAATGCACCTAATCGAAAAGTAATAGAGAATACCATTTCAATATATAACATTCCTCTAGTTAGAAATGAAGAACCTTATTATAGCAAATTTCAACATGTAACGGGATCAGTTGAAATTGGACATAACCAATTATATATAAATTCAAAGTTTGAGTATCCACAATTTTTATCACATCATTCTACTATTATGGAACTACAAAAAAAGTTTAGTAAAAATTTCTTAACAAACGAAAGTTTGCTATCTGTTAAATTATCTCAGTGCGATGATTTACATTGCTTGCTCGAACCTATTTATAAACCTCCAAGTAGAAAAAAAGTGGTTTCTTTGTTAATTATTAGCGAGCAAAATAGAAAAAAACTTGTTTCAAAAGAAGATGACTTAACAGCTTCTTCCATTTCAATTTACCAATCTTTGCATGAAACTTCCAATACAAATTTGCAATGTGATACTAATCCTAACTCCCTACAGTTTACTGAAGAGGATTCTATTTCAGCTAATATGTATCAAATATCAGGTGCTTCGTTCAATAATACACATCAATTTAAAATGTCTGTTAAAAACTATCAAGATGCAAAATCTTATACTGAATATCAATACTTGACAACATTAGTTGTTGAAATACATGTACATACTCGTGGAAATTTGAAACCGGACCCAGAATATGATGAAATAAAAGCCATTTTTTATGCAGTTCATGATGATACTCCTGAATTGAAAAATAAGATTACTATTGGTGTTATAGCACAGCATCCTATTGATCAAAAGTATATTGAGATTAACTGCAAAATAACATACGTTCAATCGGAAATTGAACTATACAATAGTTTTGTTAGTTTAATCGGCGATTTAGATCCTGATATTTTTGTTGGATATGAAATTGAAATGCATTCTTGGGGCTATTTAGTTCAACGTGGATTTAATTTGGGCATAAATTTATACACAAAATTATCAAGAATAATGAATGGAAATATCAATAATCGAATTAGTGATGAGTATCAAACGGAATTAAAAATTACTGGACGTATTGTTTTGGATTTATGGCGATTAATAAAACATGAAATAGCTTTACAGTCTTATACTTTTGAAAATGTTGTCTATCACATTTTACATGAACGAATTCCCTTGCCTAGTTTCAAGGATTTGACAACTTGGTGGATGCATAATAATATGAAAATAAGATATAAAACATTAGACTTTTATTTGTATCGTGTCAATGGTGTTTTAAGGTTGATCGATCATTTTGATTTAATTGGACGAACAAGTGAATTGGCTCGTTTATTTGGAATATTATTTTACGAAGTTTTGTCACGTGGCTCACAGTTTCGTGTTGAATCGATGATGTTGCGACTTGCAAAACCATTAAATTACATGTCAGTATCACCAACTGTTCAACAAAGAGCTAACATGCGTGCTCCTGAATATTTACCACTAATTTTGGAACCAGAAAGCAAATTTTATACAGATCCAGTGATTGTATTAGATTTTCAAAGTTTGTATCCATCAATTATTATTGCTTATAATTATTGTTTTTCAACATGTATTGGACGAGTAGAATGCCTAGGAACAAATCAACCTTTTGAATTTGGTGCAACACAATTAAAAATGAATAAATCACTTCTTAAAAAATTTCTTAAAAGGGATCATTTAAACTTTTCACCTTGTGGTGTTGGATTTGTAAAAGATGTTGTTCGAATGGGAATTCTTCCTAAAATGTTGCTAGAAATATTAGATACTCGTTTGATGGTTAAAAATTCTATGAAAAAAGTAAAAGATAACAAAACATTACAACGTATTCTTCATTCTCGACAATTAGGTTTAAAATTGATAGCTAATGTTACTTATGGTTACACTGCAGCAAATTTTAGTGGACGGATGCCTGCTGTAGAGGTTGGTGATAGTGTAGTTGCAAAAGGAAGAGAAACTTTACAGAGAGCCATTAATTTAGTGGAACAAACTTCAAAATGGGGTGCACAGGTGGTATATGGAGACACGGATTCATTATTTGTGTTAGTTGCAGATAGAAGTAGAGAAGAAGCTTTTAAAATAGGTGCTGAAATTGCAGATGCTATAACCAACGACAATCCTAGCCCAATTAAACTAAAATTGGAAAAAGTTTATCAACCTTGTATATTGCAAACCAAAAAGCGGTATGTAGGTTATATGTATGAAAATGCAGATCAATTAGAACCTGTGTTTGAAGCTAAAGGTATTGAAACAGTTCGCAGAGATAGTTGTCCAGCTGTTTCAAAAGTATGTTAAATTCAGATGTAAAATTTGTAATTAACTTTTTTTTTCAGATGCTTGAAAAATGCTTAAGAATTCTATTTGAGACCAAAGATGTTAGTTTGGTAAGAAAATATGTAGAAAGACAATTTGATAAAATACTACTGGGGTGTGTAAATATCCAAGACCTTACATTTGCAAAGGAATATCGTGGTATGTCTCAATATAAGGCAGGAGCATGTGTTCCAGCATTGGAATTAACTAGGTATACTCATTATAATTAAATCAAAAATTATTTCCAAAATTACAGTATCTATACATTCTTCTGGTATATACTGTAGTGCTTTAGTTTCCTATATAATTTATTTGAGAGAGATAAAATACTGGATGGCTTTAGTACTGTTTTTATTAATATAATTGTTTGTCTTCACATTGTCAGCGGTCTGTTTGAGTAAATTCATTACTCTTCTTCATCACTAGAAATATTCAGAGATAAAAACAATTTTATGAATTCTTTATATAATAAAATGTTAATGTTTGTTAACAATTGCACTTGGTCACAAAACATCACAATAAACGTTAAAATTGAATAAATATAACCAACATCAAGTAATGTATATAACGAACAGAATGACTACACAAAATTTTAATAAATAAACAAAAATCCTCTAAATTGTAAATTATTTATTTATTAAAATTTTGTGTAGTCATTCTGTCCGTTACATACGTTAGTTGATACTAACATATGTAACTGTCATTAGTGATGATGTCTCATATTCCCTACTGTATCTTTTGGCATTTTTTTATAGGTTTATTACTACTACTAGATGCATGTCACTTTCCACTTATCAATTATCGTTTATTTAAAATTGTGAATCAAAATATACATAAATTATACATTGACAAATTCCTTATTACTCTATACATTTACTTAGATACTTGTGAGTCTTAAGAAATTTGTTATAAAAGCACTATAAATTAATACGCTTGTCCTATAGTAAACGTATATAAAAATATGGCGAAAGATACAATAGTGGATACGTAATGTGATCACTAATGAGTATTGTTCACTGAGTTATATCAAGTCGATTCTATATTTGTGTCCTGTATGAGATAGATTTGTAAATCATATTGTGTTCTATAACTTGCATTTTTACAGATATATCAAAAATATAATTCTGAGCTTGCTTTCGCCTATAATTGAACTACTTTATAAAAACAGCTAGTTACGTAGTCACTGGTCTCCGGTTAAATTGACTGGTTTAATTTATTAATTATTTTTCACTAATCAATTACATCACATCAGATATAAGTTATTTTTATGTATATAATGTTTGCTTATAATATTGGATTGTTGCACCTCCTCCGTGTTTATTTACCTAAAAAATCTCAAAAAACGTAAATAATCAAAAGAGTACTATTTATTCATGAGTTTTTGGCTATTGTGAGTTTTATAGTATTACTCTGTAATGCATTAGCAATAGGAATTTCAGACTTTAAAATTGCTCTAATAATAATTTTGATTTAATTTTTGAAGCATGTATGGTCCGATTTTTTATATTATACTTAATGTTTCCGGAAAAAATGACCGGTTTGCAACTTAAGAAGGACGATTATCAAAGTTGAAATACAACTCTATGACGACACACAGTTCTTCAACCAGTCAAATGTTACAACAAATTTGCGAAATTACACCGACGGGTAAATTTATATACATAAAATTGAAAGAGAAATTTAAATTTAGTTATTAAAAGGTCAAATTGACCAGTGAACAACAGTTACGGGTTAATAATTTAAATAAAATACAATAGTATTTTATGATAATAAGTCAGTTGTAACTATTTGATACAAGCTTATGATTTCTAAAAATTTTGTTCTTTTGCTTTTAATTGTTTAATTGTGTTGTATGTTGCATTGTTATTATTAAAACATTTAAAATTTTTAGGAAATGGAAAACAATTGACAAACGAAATGAGCCTAGAAATGGGGAGAGAGTACCTTATGTAATAGTTAATGGACCACCTGGAATGCCACTAATAAAGTTGGTTAGAAGTCCTTTGGAACTTCTAGATGATTCAGCTTTACGTTTCAATGTTATATATTACATCACAAAAGTTATTATTCCACCAATTAATCGATGTTTTACATTATTAGGAGCTGATTTAAATGTTTGGTAATTAATTTCTTATTTCGAATGGTTTTAACAACATGAGAACGGTTATAAATAATTACAACTTAAGAGTGTTTTTTTCTGGTTCAGCAATGCAGACTAAATATAGAATTTTCTTTAAATAAACTTCTTAAATTATTAGATTTTTTTAGTACAGTAGAACTCCAATTATCTAAATCAATTATGACTAGACTTATTAGGATAATCAAATATTTGCATTATTGGATAATTGAATAACGTACGGAAAAAAGTAATTTCTTAAAAAATAGCTCATATTTTTTATGTACATACATATATATACATGACATGTAGTCTACATAGATACAGTACTCTAGTATGTACAGCACGTGGCTAGTGAATATTATTTGTTTTGACAGATTATGTATTTTAAAAAGTTACACAATGTATATACGTAAATATTTATTTAAAAAAATATATATTGGCGTGACGTTATGCACAAAACGGGCGGAATTAAGAGCCTTGTATGAACATATCTTATATTCAAAGTATCATAATTTATATTATAAATATAAATAAGAATTTAAAGGTAGGACAATTGTTTTGTAAGAATTAAATTTGGTTTTGTATATATGCTTGCAAAAGTTTATAATAGGCTTGTTTGGACTATCCCCAGAACTTGTTGCTAACTAGTTAGACTGAGTTTTGTGTTCCATTTCCAACACAACTCGCATCAATTCCAAACAAAAAGTTGCGAACAACGATTTGTGATTTGACTATTGATTAGATTAGGTTAACTGAACTTTGCAAATGAAAGAGCCCATTATACCAGAAAAGGCGTTAGTGGTTCCAAATTTTTATTTAAAACCTTCCGTAAGTTCTAAATACCTTTTTCTAACTATATTTTCACAAATTGTAAAAACTAAGTCATTTACTCTTAATCCATTTTGATACTTTTGATAATACCTTGTATATACAAGCAGATAATTATAGTTTGAGATTGATTATTAAGTTTAAAATAATAAATAACTTTTTGAATAAAAATGTTCATACCTGTACTGTTTCAGTATGGATTCATAACTTGTTTAGAACCAGTTCGTAAATTGTGTGTTGGAACAAAAATATTATCTTTATTATTTTTGGTAAATGCAATATTTGATTTTGTTAAAGGTTTAATGGAATGTCTCGTAAAAATTATCAACATCTACCTACATTATCACCTACAAAAGGACCAAAGACTACAATATCACAATACTTTTTAACAACAGTCTGCCCATCTTGTGGAAATCAAACAAATGAACATATCTGTGAAAAGTGTCAAGAAAATTCACAACAGACGTGTATTACTTTAATTGAAAAAATGCGCCTATGGGAAAGAAATTATCAAGATACATTAAAGGTATTAATAATATATTGTAACTTAATGTGTATTATCTTTATCTAATTTGCAAATTGAATTGACGACCAGGATTTTGTAAAAACATTCACTTCCAGTTTAAAAAACATTCACGACTATTTGCGATGAATTTATGAATAACATATAACTCAAGTGATAACTAAGTTGTTTGACGATGTTTAAAGTCTATAAAAAGTTTGTTTATGTTTTTTAACTTGAAATTTCCGCCAATTAATCTACACCTAGTGTACAGGATGGGGATTAATTAACTGATAAGCGCCTGGTAACTTTGTAGATCTCACAACAAATTTATTTAATTTGTAATGTAAGAATGTAATTCTCACTTCCAAGGTATTTTTACATATTTTTATAGACACATGTTCTTTTTCAGTGTAGATTTGAAATTAGCAAACACACAGTGTAGTATTCCAATGGCTTTACACAGACTAGTGCTATCTTACAACAAATTTATTTAATTTATAATGTAAGAATGCAATTCTCACTAGTAAGGCTATTTTTTTTTTTTTCTTTCGGTTTATAACGTCTTCCGATTTCCAGTCTCCATCCTTCTCTATCCATCCACAGGCCCCCTTCTATTTCTCTCTCTCTCTCAGTTCTTTATCGACACCCTCTCTCCAGCTCTTCCTAGGTCTTCCTCTTCTCCTTCTTCCATGTGGTGTCCATTCCCATATTTGTTTTGGGAGTCTTTTGTTTCTGCTACCTCAATACTTGTCGTTTATTATCACCACGCAAAACTCTGTTGGGCTTTGATTTTGCACGAGTATAAATTTTCGGTGGAGTTTATACCCGGCAATCAGAACACCGTCGTAGATAGTCTTTCTAGGAATGTAGCTCCAAGGTTGTTTACAATCCAGGATAAAAGCTTCTATATATTTGCCTCGACTAGACTTCCGCCTGATATTCAAAAGCATTTTCTTAATATTAAGCAATTTCAAACAGAAGATCGAAAATTGTGCGATATTTTAAGCCAGTTAGAATTATGGGATCCGAAGACTTGTTAAAAGTTTTCCGTGTAAATGGTATATTATACATAAGGACCGCATAAGATGAACCGTATCGTTTGTGCCTATTAAATTAGCCGAGAGGGTAACGAGGGCATATCATAAAAGAATTTGATATTTTTAGGCGTACAAAACATGGAAAGCGCTCAATTCTGAACTTTGGTGGAACAAAAGTTAAAAGGGCGGTTAAAAGTTGTGATATCTGTCAAAAAATAAAAGAAGGCATTGTGCCAAAACCACCGCAAGCTGCCATTCGCGTATATGATAAAAACGATATTGTTGCTTAAGACCTTTACGAACCACTACTTAAATGTCGTGGGGGTGTTTCGTACGTATGCGTATTGCTGCATTTATTTACTAAGCATGTTGCGTTATACCCTCTAAAAACGGCCACCACTAAAGCCATTTTGCACCGCATACTGCACGAGTATATCTCCAAATTCGGACAACCTAAAAGTTTCCTCTCCGACCACGGAAAGCAATTTGCCGCGGATTTGTGGAAAAACACTTTAAAACCTCTGAACATTCGGCATATCTCATCATCCATCCGTCATAAGCAATCAAATCCTTCGGAAGGAGTAATGAGGGAGTTGGGACAATTATTTAAGGCATATTGTCATAATAAACAAAAAAGTTGGGCTATTGAGGTAGATTAAGTGGCCAAATTTCTCAACGGAGTAGTCCATGAATCTGCGGGATTTTCTCCGGACGAACTACAATTGGACAAAGAACGAAACCTATTTTCTGAATTTGTTAGATTAACATCTGCGGTAGTTCCCGTAGAACGTAAGCTAGTCTTAGCGCGAGAAATCCTCATGAGGAAAGCAGATCGTAGGGTAATGGGAGGGCAAATTCTATTTAATTTGTGCCATTCCAAGTTGGTGATTCGGTACTACTACGCGTCCAAAATATTTCTTCGATGGCTGCTGCCAAAACTAAAAAAATGTTGCTATTATTTGAGGGGCTATATACAATTAAAAAAGCCGTTTCATCGGCAACATATATTTTGGAGTTCCTGGAGAATGGCAAAGAGCGCAGGACTTTATGTATGTCAGAGTTCCGTTCCCGTACGTCTCTATCATGCACGTAACTTGGGAGGGGGGAAGATGTAGCAACAAGATTGACAGATTGTTGAGGTAAATATATTTATTTAATAAATATGAATAAATAAATTGATTGAACGCCACAAAAACAAGGGGTCGTTGGACGAGGCGATAAATCCGCTGCTATCACGCGGAATTCGCGAGATAGCCGCGGATTTATCTTCACTCTTAATATCTTGAGCAAAGAGAGCAAACTGTACACGGGACACTGCTTTAGAAAAAAACTTGTTTTATTTTTGGCGGTCACGGGAGTAAATCATTCCACTATTAAACGACATGGAAGATGGAAATACATCTCTAAAGGTTACATTGAGAATTCTCTTGCAAAATAAAAAAATGTAAGCAAGATATTCTGTTCTTTAAATATATGTATAAGTACTTCTTCTGTTGATGTGGTTTTTCCACCTCCATTCAATGTTTCATTGTACCTTCATCTTACACCCGTTCAAAACCTCAAGCGGTGACAAATTAATATTTAAAACTGTACAAATTGCCATATTAATTTAAATGTCCCATTAATTATTCATTAATAATATTAATAAGTGTGTTATCTGTGTTACTAATTGCGTATTTATTTATTTATGCATAATTAATAAGTAATACTTAGTTGTTTCATTTGAACGAGAGTAGCAAAGGTTTACTTTGGCTTTCGACTTCAGTTCAAATCGTATCACATTATACCACTAGTACTATAAAATGAATTATTATACAATTTTTTAAAATAACGTTTTAAAAATGTTGTCAAAATTAAAAACTACAAAATTAAAACTACAGATCTCTCTTGGAATTTTTTAAACATTCCGTGATTTTTTGCCGATATTTTATAAAAGTTTTTCAAAGTTTTGCAACATAAACATTTTTAACGCTTTACAATATTTTGCAAAGTTTTTTAGAGACTTTTTAATACATCTTGTTGGTATTTATAAATTCCTACGTTTTATAATACTTACATACTTGACGTTTTACAGTACTTGATGAATTTTTCTCGTCGCTTTATAACATTTATTCATTTTAAAAATTTATTTTAATGATTCGCATATACACACTTTTCTGGACATTTTATGTTTGATAACATTTTACCAACGTATCTCGCTGATCCTCATTTATTATTTTACAGATGCCTTTCAACAGTTTACAATATTTTCAAATTTTTCTTGTGTCTTACAATATTTTATTGACGTTTCATATTATTTACAATTTCAACATTTTCAACAAAACATTCCTTGGCGTTTGCAAACATTTCTCGTCGTTTTAAAATATTTTTCAAAGTGTTTTTAGACGTTTGATAATATTTTAGAAGCTTTTCTCGATGTTTCTCAATATTATACTCTTTTATGACATTTTACAATACTTAACGTTTTACAATGTTTGCAAATTCATCCCAACGACTCGTAACAATTTACAAAGTTCTTTCGATTGATCTTGATATTTTACAAACAAAAAATGACATTTCACAACATCAACATCAACAACTTTTTTTCGCTTTTGCTTGCAAATATTTTGTAACAAATTCTAAACATTTTCGTAACATTTTTAAACATTTTGCAACTTTTAAAAAACATATCTCTACATTTTGTTGATATTTCATAATATTGCAGTAGTAGTAGTAGTATTTATTAATCCTTTTGGACATGTACATGGATTGGACAGGTTAATGATACAGTATATAATAATACATTAAAAAGATTCAGAACCTAGTAACATATAAAATACAAATATACATTTACA
>JARJEC010008996.1:0-10474 GCA_030264575.1 Tachinus sp. AB-2021 | reverse complement strand
TTAATATTATATCATATTTCACTGCAACAACACTTATTATTTTGATATATTGACAAATTGATATAACCTAAAAAAATAACTATATCATTTAAATTAAAACAATTTATTTATTTGTCAATCAATATTTTTTAATTATTATGTTATATATATATATATATAATGTATAAATAAACAAAAAAATAAATAAATCTAAGAGAGATAAATGTACGTACTACTACAGCAATTTTTACGAGAAGACTGTAGACACCTCTTGTGAAAAATTGTCCAACAAATATCTTTGTCTGGAAATCAATATTTATACTCTCGATTGTCCTGCAGTTGACAACGACAATCGGGAGAAAGATTAAAGGATGGCTTACTGTACGCCAGTAAAGTAGACCGGACTTGGTTAGTACATAAAAACAATCCCATATTGTGCACACTTTTTGGTGGTCACTGTATATTAAATTAAGGTTGCCATTTAAAAAAAAATAAAAGGCGTATACAAAATAATTTGTAAATATTATATACTTTCAAAAAAGTAGCATTTTATTGAATTTACTCAACATTTTGTTTTTAATAATTTCAATGTAAGTTTAAACTAAGTAAATATGCGGGTATTTTTTTTAATTTGCTAAAAGTTTGTGGTGAATCAATTAAACAATATTTCTTATTTGTCTATCAATAATAGTTGATATATTTCAGTTCAATAAATGTAATTATTTTTTAATAATTTATTCAAAAACAAATTAAAAAACCAATGTAACGTATGGTAAAATGCTATTAAATATGTTGTATAAAGTCAGAAAAATCGATATACTTTAATTAAATCTAATTATGTTATGTAATTATATTAATAAACCAATTAAGAAATAATAGATGTAACCGGCAGATTTTGTTTCATGTTTTCGATTTTGTATAAAAATAAGTAAGTAATACATATATAAAAGAATATATGGTATGAAATATTCAGTTATATTGTGAAAATTCTATACATATCAAATATTCATGGAAAGCAGGAGGAAGCGTTCCGGTGTAGGCGTAATACTTCAGTAGGTTTATTGTTCACTTCAAAAAATACTTTAATATTAAAAAGCAATTTAAAAGCAACAAAAAATATTACGTGTTAATTTAGACTTTTTAAATTTAAATCAAATTTAGAGAATACTGAACAAATTTGAATTATCAATTAATTATCATCATCTACTCACTATGCAAAATATTCGGTAAATATTAATTAAATATTTTGTCTAAAGAATGATGTATATTAATACACTTTTTGTTTACGTAACCCATTTTAGGATTTCGACATTTTGATGATGTTTTGATTGTATCATATTATTTCTACTTGACATTTATTTAAATTATTTATTTCCATTTTTATTGTAAGATGACAGGTTTCAGTCAGGCAAATCAGTGTTAAAATATGAATTCAAATCACATGTCTAAAAAAGTGAATATTGGGTTGCATACACAGTTGACAATTATACAGTTTACCTACGATATTTACGCATTGAAAATACGGTTTACGGATGATACTAAAAAAATACACACTAAAACTCTCAGAAATACAAGTTACAATCATGAGCAACAACAATACGGTTCACTGAAATCTCAATTTGATAGTTGAATATGTCATTTGGATATATTAAATTTTGTTGTTGTTATGCACGAATATTTATGGATTGTTAGAGTGAAAACGATAGTGAAAGTAGTATACAAAACACATACTCAACATAATATTATAAAAGAAGCAAACATGCCTAGTTGCAGAAAAATACGAAAATCAATACAAAGTTGTTATAATTTTGTATAATGAAAATAAAGTGTAAATTATTTATTTCTCTAATTGTAGAAGTGGAAAAAAATTAGGTTTAATACACACGGGTACAGTAGTTCGATCACTCGTCTAATTGGTGCACTCACCGCTGCGCGTCTCGTGTGCTCAACTGTTAGACGTGTGATGAAATGGTACGCTTTACTCACTTATACTAAAAATAGCTATTTTACATTTTTGTTGTAAAATAACAAGTTTTAGTAACGCAAATGAATGTTAAATTATTGAATTCAAATCACATGTGTTATAAGATGCACATTGGGTTGCATACACAGTTGCCAATTATATGATCATGGCCGCTTATTATTGTATTAAGAATTCGGTTTACGGTCCAAAACACGGATGATTCTGGAAAAATACATACATTGAAGCCTTCAGAAATACGAGTTAAGGGCATCGCACAACTGGGAGATCGGTGGAAATGCGCTGCGCTGCGCGGCTCTCGGCACTTTTTTTTTCATTGTACTATGATGGGTCGGCTGCCGACCCATCATAGTACAATGTATAATATAATGCCGAGAACCGCGAAGCACAGCGTGTTGCCGCCGATCAGCCAGATTTGCTTTACGACGGTGGGCGACACAATACCGTCCATTGAAAACACAATGTACGTGACATGTCATTTGGTTATATCAAAATTTGTTGTTTTGCGCAAATATTTAAATTATGAATTGTGAAAGTGAATACTATAGCGAAAATAGTATACAATGTCAACTTAATACTTCAAAGGAAGCGAGCATGCCTACTTGGTTATTTTACACTCGAGATTGAGAGAACAATACAAAAATCAATACAAACTTGTTATGATTTGGTGTAATGAAAATAAAGTAAAAAAAATATTGGAATACTTTTTGCTGCATATTTTACACAGGAAAGCAAAAAACATTTAACGTTGTGGCCACACCAGTTCATGTTTCAAGCGACTATAGCCATAAATGTTTAGCAAATCGATTGATTGTCTTTCTAAATCAAAAATATGTAATTTATGTGAATTATTATATAAGTTATTCTTTTTATTAATGCCCTAATTGTGAAAGTGGAAAAAATCAATTTTTAATACACATAAGTAAAGTGATTTGATCACTTGTCTAATTCAGGCATTTGCCGCTGCGCGGCTCGTGCGTTGAACTATTAGACTCCTGATTAAATGATGCACTTCACTGACTTGTACTAAAAATAGCTATTAAGTGAAGTGTCATGTCAATGAATGCTATTTTGATAATTGTGGATTATATCAGGATTTTGACAAGGAATTAATTTAGATTTTGTAAATATTTCAAAAAGCGATCATCGACAAAATGTAATCAATTTGTATATTAATGGACAAGCTCAACTATTAATGGCACTGACTCGCTAATTTGTGCTTTAAATAATTTTGATTATTAATCGGTTTCATTTGCATAATAATTGATTAAATAAATATTAATCAATAATGATGAGTTATTTATGTAAATAACTATCTGTTTCAGTTCATTTATTTTTTCTTGGCAAATTTAGTGTATTAAATGTTGGCTTCCTTAAAACAATCTTTCTTTTTACGTTTAATAATTTATTAATGATAAATAATTATTTTTGTTTGCAATTCCGTTAAAATTATGTTACCAGTTTCTTGAGTTATTTTTTTTAAATTTTATTATTAATTTTGCATGTTTTTTTGTTGTTTCATTTTTCTTTTTCTTTTCATCTTGTTTATTGTTTTATCTGCTTTATCATGAGGATATTTTTCTTTATCATAGCGTTTGTTTGTTGTTTTGCATGCTTATAATTTTTGTGGTTTTTGGGTTGTATTTATGCTTATTAAATAAACAACATTTTTTGTAAAATTATATATGCCACAATTACCATGGTGGCATATCCACTTACGTTAAAATAGTACATGTTGAAACTAGCAGTATCTAGAATAAACAAAGCAAGATAACTACTATGAAATATTACGTGATACATCACAAACATGCTAAAATACCGTTTCAAATATTTTTAAAACTAGCCTCCGAGGGGGCATGTTATCTAACGAAAAATTATCCATCAAAAGCAACATATCAAAATTAACCTTTAATCGATTATTATTAGCGTTCTAACATATTTTATGAATTTTTGACAAATATAATTGACATTTCTTAAATTTAGTATGCTTTGTTTGATATGTTTGCAATATCTTCAAAATTATATGTAAATTTTATTAAATTGTTTTTCTTAACTGTTACAGGATGAAAATTAAAGAATATTGCAGGTTTTGTACGATTACATCACTCGCTACGCATCATGCAGCAACTTCTCGTACTAAACCTGCAGTATTTTCTTTTGGTTAATTGTGTTTAAAAAACATATTTTAAAATTTGCTTCCCCCTCTCTCTCTCGCCTTGATCAGAAACCTTAAAACATTTCAATTTTTTTTTTCAAAAAAATTTAAATATTTTTCTGTTTCATAAATTATGAATTATATTACATTATAAGTTTAAACAAAATTATATTGGTTGCTTTTCTCTATCAACTAACAAAAACTGTTTGCTTTATTACATACATTTATGTGTTGAATAGTCGTAAATAAAATAAAGTATTCTGCTGGGTCATAATGACTTATTTAAACGGTTTTTGCTTACGACTTGTGTCGGAAACCTCATCTAAGTGAATAATATGTGGCATTAAACTAACGGTCGTTAAATATTATGTTGTTTATTGAAATGTACAATATAGAAAGTTTAAAACGATTTTTGCATATTAACAGAACAATATATCGAATTTAATCAAATTAAGACATTCAAATTTTGTTAATAGTATTGATTTTATGATACAAACAGCTTTGTATATTACAATATTTATAATATAAAATAAGATAATAAATAATAAAGATATAATGCTTCAGGATGAAATTTATTATATCACATGTGCAGTCACTTGCGTAATTGTACACAAACATATAACTTGCGACGGAGACATCTAATTCTTTTATGACATGATGCCATATAAAATAAAAGTTTATGTGTAGTGTAAGATTATACTTTTTTCTAGAAAAAAGCATTGTTGATAACGATGAGATTGTGTGAAGTAAGATATATCTGCAGACTGTGTTTTGATAAAACTGCATTTTTATGTGCAAATCGGAATAGATTCTAACTAAAATACATTTTTAAATACCTTTCTTTGATTATGGCATTTATTTTTTAATACATTTTTTTTTGTTAACATTTTCTAATGTTAAAGACCGATCATAAGATATTATGTGGTACAATGTGTTATAATACGTAAGTATGTAATTTTAAGAAAAGCACTCTTTGGATTTAGTTTTCTATTGGTTTTCATAAAATATTTGTTTATGCCACTTGAACAGTTGTCGTTATGTTTAGCTTTAAGCAGTTAACCCTTTTATCAAACAAGCATCTTTGACAGTTTCAACTTGAGGACCTACTTTGTGAAACCTCAATTGTTTGTAAGGTTTTCTTAAGGTGTTAACAACTCAGCGTTAAATGTTTGCCTTATTTTATATTAATTTGAGAAAAAAATATTTCACAGTGCCATCCACTGAAATTAAAGAAATGCACTGTTTAATTAGTGGCAAATATTTTTACATGAAGTCACAATTTTCATTTTTTTTTGACCCCCCTTGTTTCCAAAATTAAGACTGGATTTTTGAAAACCATAAAACACATTGGGAACGCCACAATTCTAATAATTAAAGCATAATGTACAACATACATTTAATTATTAATTAGCCAATTGAGAAAAGGTTATACATGAAAATAATATCTCAATCAATTATAATATGATGTGTTGTTAATTTCTATATTTCATTAAATCAATTATTGTAACCAGAGGACAGTTCGAACCTCAACATTTAATGATCTGTGGGGGTAATGCCCGTCATAATTAGATGTCATTTGACAAGTGGGGTGGTGATAATAATACATGTAGTGGTGCTTACAATCTGACACTTTGCCCCATTTAACGAGCCTAGTCTATAATAGCCGCTAGTTAATAGTTACTACACATTATGCGATTACAGTCCATTAACGATTTATTCAAATCCCTAAATTTTGACACAACAAATTATATTACAAATCAAATATTTTTATGCAAACTCGTTGTTTAGAATTTGCATTATAACAATAATGCAAATTCTTGTACATAGTTATAAGTTTAAATCAAATTGTTATGCAAACATGTTTGTGAATATATTTAAAATAAAATACATTAAAAGATTACATATAAAATATTACGTATGGGAACGTTAATTTAACAACATACATTCTAAGCCATGAAGTAAAATCATTATTACGTTATCCTTGACTATGCATTTACGCTAGCTCCTTCCCATCTTATTAATAAAGTAATAATATCAACGTAACCCTACTATATAGAACCTTATCTCGAAAATGTCTTTAATATGAGTTTATCTGCATATGAGCAAATCATGACTAATTTGTATTATAATACTCAACACTCACGAAGACCGTAACGGCATGTTTAGGATGCCCCATAATAAATGCAATTTATTTATATAACGTAGATGAAAACTTTGTATTCTTATCTTTTTGTGTACACAATTATTATTCTACACAGTACATACGTATTGCTAGAGACCGTATTTATATGTATTAAGATTATATTGTTAGATATTATCACCTGACACGAGACTGATAATAGCACTAACTTGCACGTAAATCTAGTAAATTCTCATGCAATAAAAGAAAACTCTATTTTAATTTTTTGGATAAGGAAACCTAAGTATGCTCAAAAAAGTTGCGCGTACAAAAACACGTAACTCAGATATTTGACATTTTACTTTCAATGACAGAACGATTGAATGCACATGCTTACGCACTTATTTTACAAACTTACGTGGCATACAGAAATGCCAAAGTCTTTTCTAATATAAATTTGCGCGCGTAATAATCGTACTAAAGTTACTACTAAAATCAGTCTTGTATCCGGCGGTTCATACAGTTGATTATTTTATATTTTGCGTCTTAATAGAACGTATTTGACTCAGCTTTGATATGGATAAGGCCGATAGTAAGGGGGCAAGAGATTAAGAAGTCTCTTTTGTAACCATCCGCCACGTTTAAGACGGGGACTCTGGACTGGTCCCACCAACTACACGTCTCAAACTGCAAATAAAGCCGATAGGAAAGCTAGTAGTAGCATAACAGAATTAATGCGTCAATTGTTAATGCATCCATTTGTTACTAGATGTTGCAGATGCCGCTTAGCTAAGTAAAGTTTTGTACCGAGCTTTGGCAGTGTTGTCAGATTAGTTAATGCGCAACTTTTTTTGTGTGCACGGAACAAGGTTTGCACTAGGGTTGCTCAGTCTTGACAGTTTTTTTATTCCCGGGATACAAGACAAACATTTAGGACATTTCCGGGAATTCCCGGGACTTAAGAAACAAAATCACGTTTTGTATTATAATTACTAAAATATTTTAGAAACTTTATTGCATTTTAAAATTTCTCGAGTCTTAAATGATAATTCCCGGGAATCGAGACTGTATATTTTTCTAAAATTTCCGGGATTTTTGTCCCGGGAATTCCCGGTTCAGCAACCCTAGTTCGGACTGTACCCATTCTTATGAGTGATTATGATGAATGTCACCCATGACCACATTATTGAAATATTGCCGTGCTACCATACGCTCTATATTAAAAACAAATCAATCGTTGCGTCGCTATTATATAATCAGAGTGATAAATCATCTTTAAAATGTCATAAGTCATAAACTATTTTTAAAATGACAAGTCTTAATATATTTTTAAAATCAAAATTAACGAAAGTTATCATTTAAAATTAAAATGATTTAAATTATAAGTCACAAGAAATTTTTTAAATTAAAATTATTTAAATCACAAGTCACAAGTCAGTTTTGAGATTAAAATCATTTAAATCTTAAGTTAAATTTTTTAAATCACAAGTTATTTCTAAAATCAAAATGTTGTGACTCATATTTTATATTTTGCCAACTGATTTAAATCTGTGTTTAAACTATAAGCTTTTTGTGAATAGTAAATTGAATAGTAAAAGTGTTGATAGGTACACTTTAAAACACTAATGTAATATAAAGATGTAATTGCGATTTATTATTTCAATAAATTTCTTATTTTTATATATTTAAGTTAAAAGATTTTGAAATAGGCTTTCTTGTGCCTATTCTTCATAATAATTACAATATGACATAACTTGATTTGAAAGTATTAGAAGTCGCATAGCACTACAGTCTACATTACACTATTATTCTATTTCCTATGTTACTTGCATATACTTCAAGCGTGTACTATATGAAAAAGTATCATATGTTACGATCACTCACAAGTTTTAAAAAATTGTTTTAAGATAATTGGATCTAAAGATTTAAATCAAATGAACTAAAATAATTGATTTAAATCATATGAATTAAAATAATTGGTTTATAAATTATTATCATTGTTCGAAATAAGTCATATGTCTATGTCAGTTTATGATGGATACTATTAGAGAGGGTTATGTTTCTATACTAAATGATATTCTTAATAAAATAAAAATGTATTAGAATTAAATAAATTGATTATTATTAAAATAAATTATTATTTATTCCGACTCATTTAGTGCATCATTTACTTACACAATTTATACCTAATGTGAAACAAAACTTAAAAAGTATATTTATTTAATAAATAAATAAAAAATAAACGTAACCACCCGAAATACATTAAATTCATTACTATTTTGTACTTAGTCATCTAATTAAAAATTTAATTTCAAATATTTGTGAATGCACGCATTGTTGTTTACATCACGCATGTTCGGCATTATAAAAGTGCTGTCATTTGTCTGTAAAAAGGAGGGCGTGCGAAGAAGTAATACTATCGTAAAATTCGAGTGAAGGTAGCAACCCTCGATGCAAAGTGACTCATGCTCATGCTATGCAATCTGGTAAATATAATTGATAAATTTCGACATGGCAACACTGTTGTGAGGTTTAAAGCTCCGATGTAGCTGTAGTTTTAATGCAGAACTAAGACTAAGCTAGATGGAATGTCATCCCGTCGGCAATTTTACTACTTTATCAAGAGCACTACATTAAGTTAATCGGTAAAATTTTCTCATGGAATTTTCACAATACTTGTACATAAGTTATATTTCATTATATCATGTAAAACCTTTATATTTGATAAATAATGTCATTTTTTATTTTATTTGCATACAACTATTTATAGGAGGTTATCGCAAATTGTAAACTAATAAATAGATATTTTCAAAAAAATTCTATTTTACAACATCAAGCAGAATACTTACAACATAGGTTGCAAGTATGAGATGTTATAATACAATGGAATTTAAATGCATTGGTTGCGGTTTTGCCGCGTTTTTTCTACCTGCTGCCACCTATTGAACAGTTCTCTAAAAATTAAAATCTTAACGTTTCGTCCCATGTATGGAATCTATCAGGGTGTACTCGTAGTGTATATAGTAGAGTGGCTCAAATAATAGTATATTCTTTAGTAATTTTGAAACACAGCATAAATTCCGAGTAGATTCTGTCAAATGAGCCCATTAAGGCGAGTGAGACGGTTCTGCAAGTGCAGAATTGTCTACCAAACGTGTTGTAGAATGTATTTTTTATATGACTACAATTTAATTTAAAGAATACATATTTTATTAAGTGAGGTTATTAATGATAAAGCACGATAAAGCATATTATACCTAAATTATTCTATATTATATGCACAACAAAACTTGATATTTGCGTTTATTTCTACAGTAAATGTGTTGATATAATTTATTGCTTTTATCTGGATTACCAAGTAGAACGTTTGCCTCTAGAGATACATGAAATAAGTGACGCACGCAACTAACTCTTGTAACATATCTCAACTACTGTAAGCTATAAGGTGCTATCCTTTTACATCTTAGGTGAGAATAGCACCTCATATAATATATTGAGAAAACCTTTTCATCTCAATTGGTACATGGAACACCATGTGAGTGTATAAACGCATTAAATGTTTTATATACGTTTTATATCTAACAGAAGCCACAATATAAATTTTTAATTTAGATAATCTGTAACGCTATTAATGTTGAAAATTAATAATGGACAATGGTATAATTTTAGATGTAATTTTTATTAAATGTTAAAATGATATTTTAAATTAAAATTAATTGTCTTTGCTGACAACGGACCTAAAGCTACTGGAACGAAATTTCCATTTTTATTCATTGCCTATTGACATTTTAAAAATCGGCTGTAAAATGCCGCGCCGCGCATCGCGTGACGTATGTGTCTCAATATTCGTATTGCAGCACATCTTCCGTAGGTAGTCTCCTCACTTGTCAAATGCAACGCGTTATTTAAGTGAAGAATCTGAGCTAAGATGAGAATCTCTGAGAATATGGGTAAAAGAAAACCGGCTATAGTTACTAGTCAAATATGACTGTATATAGCAATAATTATTGGCAAGATAATATTATTGACATACTCAATTAATATTTGCAGAATTTTAAAATATATTTTAAAAGTATTTTGGAAATTCCATGACTCTAGTTTCTAAACTTTTTGAGTTACGTATACACATACATACATACATACATACATACATACATACATACATACATACATACATACATACATACATACATACATACATACATACATACATACATACATACATACATACATACATACA